>JAVSBV010021588.1:0-12060 GCA_033117975.1 Parotocinclus spilosoma | reverse complement strand
CTGATCATGAGAGGGCGCCACAGCGCCAACGAGGCAGGCGTGCAGAGAGCACGATTTGGGACGTCTCCCAAGTGGTGAGGCACGGAGGTAGTTCGAACACCAAAGGGCAAGCGTGACTTTGGGTGCGTGAGGAGTGCACGAGTACGGGAAGGAAGACCCTCAAAGTGCCCCTAAAATACTAAATACCTCGGGGGTCCACCCCCCCCCCGTACGCATCCATCGGCACTAAAAGCCCCCGGATATAACCCACTATCCCTAAAGTTGCGCATAAGGGCACGAGGGTACCGAATGAAGTTCACCTGGTAGCGAACAGCGCTAAAACCCGCACCTAAACAGCAGAAGAAGCAGCTCGTAAATCAGGTCGTAAATTGGACACTGGATATAAGCCGCCTCACCGACAGCTCTGTAATGGCGACCGGCGAGGACGGCCGAACGCTCCGAGGCGAAGGTAGAAACCCTAACAATAGTTAACTGATATGTTAAGGGCTCTAAACAAATGTAGACACTTGCTTATAGACTCATATATGCTCATTCTTCTGCATTATTACTGCAGTGCTTTATGTAACCTATATAAACATTTGCTAAAATATGTGGTTTTGTGTCCAGCTGCTTATACTGTACTAAACACCACTGCCATTACATTAAATCCACAGAATTCATCTCAACAAACGAACATCCATTCTGATATATTAAGTAGTCCCAAGCAAGCTGTTTCACCTCTTTCTGTGCTCAACCTGCTTGTGAGCTCATAATCACCCTCACAGGGCAATTAATTTGGAGGCTTTAATATGTTTCCAGAGTATTTTCCGACAGCATATGACCCTCCTTGAGAATAAAAGTGATGACTATCTTTGCTTTAAAACCTCCAGAAAGTTGGACACACTTTTTCAAACGAGGGCAGTTGAGGGCAGTTCAGTCTACCTTTGCAAAATCTGTACTATGGAACATAAGGACCCTTGCTGGGTTGATTAACATTTGATGATTCACTTTTCACAGTTTGGTATGTCTGAGCAAGATATGCAGCCCACTCACATCTGCTGCATGGCCCACTTATTTCTCTCTCTGCCTTTTTCTCCAATCTCTCTCTAGTCTCTGCTAGAACGTCTTGCCAGTTTACTTGTTCTGTCCTCATAATTGGAAAGGGCCAAGGTTTTTCAGTTAAATTGGTGACCTCTTTTTCTTAATTCTTTGTTATTGATTTACACTAGAGCATTTTGTAAAGCAGCAAAATTGTATACCATTGAACTGAATAAATGTAAATGTAATAAAATTTAGTGTACAGTTATTCGTCCTTTGTAATAACCAGTTGTACCAGGACTTTCAGATTACTCGAGATAAGAGTATTTGCAGAAAATATTATTCTCAATCAAAAACTGATCATATGCAAATATGTGTGTCTTCCATGTAGGACTACTGGAGCACGTGCTAAGGTGGTTGAAGACTGGTATAAAGAGGGTGGTGTGCTGCTAATGGGCTATGAAATGTACCGCATATTGTCGCTGAAGAAAAGCTTTGTTGCTGGACGAAGGAAGAAGAATATGAAACTACATGGGCCAGACGTGACTGACGTGGATGAGGAGGACCACCAACAAGAGCTACTGATAGGTCATTGCTTACTGTTAGTCATGTCTTGAGTCAGTGCTTCTAGAGAAAAAGGAAGTTCATGTAAATACATCAGAAGCAGCTCATTAGCAAATCTTAAGAGCTATTAGGAGAGTACGCTTATGAACGTCAATAACACTATGCTAACTGTATTCCAAAGCCATAGCAGACTTCTGCTCTTTGTCTGTTCTACCTTCTGTTCAAACTAAATTCAATCATTTGCTCTTCAGGCATCGAGAGGGCCCTTGCCCAACCTGGTCCGGACGTGGTGGTCTGCGATGAAGGACATCGCATTAAAAACTGGCAAGCCAGTACCTCACGAGCTCTGAAGGCTATTGGGACACGGCGGAGACTTGTACTGACAGGGTACCCACTGCAAAATAACCTGCTAGAGTACTGGTGCATGGTAGACTTTGTGCGTCCTGGATTCCTGGGCACACGCTCAGAGTTCAGCAACATGTTTGAGCGACCCATCTTGAACGGCCAGTGTGTGGACAGCACAGACAAGGACATTACGCTCATGCGCTACCGCAGCCATGTGTTGCATAGCTTACTAGAAGGCTTTGTGCAGAGGTAAGAAAGAGTGAAATGACAAAGAAGATTGTTTAAAATGTATTAATAATGTTATTGATCTTGCAGTGATAAAATTAGAAACGACTTAAGTAGAGGTCTTCATCTGGGATTCTAGGAAAGTTGGATTACAGTGCTGAAACATTAGTATCAACTTTGGGCTACATCTGAAGAACTATCAGGGTAGCAGAATTAACAGCCAGTTGGCTCAATAATATCAAACCATTTAGCAAGGGAAGGATTAGAAATGGGTGCATGCAGTCTCTAGGGAGCCTTCTTGTTTGGTGTCAACACCACAGTTTGTAGGAATGTTTTCCTGGCATATATTCAAATCCTGATAGCCTTCTAAACTCTAAACCTTCTTTTAAATAACACGAGATGTGGCAGTGTTATTTCCAATGTGATGCACCGTGTGTCAAGATTTCTGTTATTAAGTGATCTGATGTGTGTTATGAAGTGGAAAGGTTTGTTCACATTTACATTTACATTTCCAGCATTTAGCAGATGCCCTTATCCAGAGGGACTTACAGTTAATACAATCTTACAATCCAAGCAATTGTGGGTTAAGGGTCTTGCTCAAGGACCCAACTGTTGCAGAGGTGGGATTTGAACCCTGGACCTTCTGGTCCAGAGTGCAGTACCTTAACCACTAGGCTACCACATGTAAATCTGCAGTTGCTCAGTGCTGTCATTTCTATCTGGTAAAAACTGTATGTTTTGCCATTGGACAATGTAATCGGTCCCCAAGTTAATTGATCCTCTGAAATGGCAAATGTATATTTTGCTCATGCTATGATGTAGGTTTGTATGTGCATTTCCTAGCATTTGTGTTATTTTACAGGTGTGGACATGATGTGCTCTGCTCACAGCTGCCAGAGAAGCGAGAGCATGTGATCCTTGTGTCCCTGTCTTCACTGCAACATGCACTCTACACTGAATTCATGAATCGCTTTAAAGAATCTGGAAACACTGGCTGGCTTAGCCTTAACCCACTCAAAGCTTTCTGTGTCTGCTGCAAGGTGAGTTTATGGATTTGTCCACTACTGTTCAAAAGTCTTAGCCCACCATTACATTTTAGCAGTGCTAAAACTATTTCTCAGTCTCTACATAAGAATAGAACCAGAAAATATAGGACATTTGTATGCGATATTAAACAGCTTTTACAGTCGTGACCTTTCATTACAGCAACTGCATTTCAACCCTACAAAATGGCCTGCTAAAATCATTTCAGTGATGATCTCATTAGCTGAGAGAGGGTTAATGAGGACAAGACAGCTAATATCACTCTGGCGTGCTTTAAAAGGGTAGTGGTGCTCCTCATCTGTTAACCATGATTATATCCAAGAAAATTCATGCAGCCGTCATTGTATTGCAGCAAAAGGGTTCTACAAGCAAGCACATTGCTGCTTACATTACATTTACTGAAATATCAAGAACTTTAAGGAGAGGGGTTCCATTGCAGTGAAGAAGGCTTTATGGTGGCCAAGAAAGTCAAGCAAACGCCAGGACAGTCTCCTAAAGAAGATGCAACTACGTGACGTCACCACCAGTGCAGAGCTTGCTCAGAATTGGAATGGCTTAGGGCAGGTGTAAGTGCATCTGAACACAGTAATATGAAGGATTTTGAAGGATGGCTTGGTGTCAAAAAGGGCTGCAGATTGAGCTCTTTGGTGTTAATTCTAAGCGGTATGTGTGGAGAAAACCAGGCACTGCTCATCACCTGTACAGTCCCAACAGTGAAACATTGTGGTGGCAGCATCATGCTATGGGGGTGTTTTTCAGCTGCAGGGACAGGACGACTGGTTGCAATTGAAGGAAATATGAATGCGGCCAAGTACAAACATATCCTGGAAGAAAACCTCTTCTAGAGTGCTCAGGACCTCAGAATGGGCCGAAGGTTCACCTTCCAACAAGACAATGACCCTAAGCACACAGCTAAAATAACAAAGGAGTGACTTCAGAACAACTCTGTGACCATTCTTGACTGGCCCAGCCAGAGTCCTGACCTAAACCCAATTGAGCATTTATGGAGAGATCTGATGGCTGCCTACCAACATTGACCATCCAACCTGACAGAACTAGAGAACTAGAGAAAACTTGCATCATTCCCAAGAAGACTCATGGCTGTACTAGCTCAAAAGGGGGCTTTTACTAAATCATGAGCAAAGGGTCTGAATACTTATGACCATGTGATCAGTGTTTCATTTTTAATAAGTTTGCAAAAAAAATTTTTTTTGTCAAGATGGAATGCTGAGTGTACATTAATGAGAAATAAAAACACTTTTTTTGATTTTAGCAAATGGCTGCAATGAAACAAAGAGTAATAAATGTAAAGGAGTCTGAATACTTTCCGTACCCACTGTAAAATTAGGGGATATTTCCTTATGGGATATTTCATTTTGAAGTATCCCCTAATTTTTGTGAGGAGTATATTACGTTTGTATTATAATATAACTATACTAGTTAAGATCTGAATGCTATAACACATATCCTATCAACTGGTGAACTGGTGCCCTGTCTGGATTTGCAGGAAAAAAGCAAGACACTACAATAAGTGACAATAGGTGGTGATGAGAAGGTAGATAAAGTAAATGACATGATGGAAATTCTTGTACATTATAAGAGGCATGATAACAGACTCATTTCTGCATATGTAATTTCAACTATTTGTAAAGTTGAGTTGCACTGTCACTTTCTGTAATTGCAAAAACAGATTTCAATGATACTATAAAAAGCTTTTTTTTGCCCAGTGCTTTAGATTTATGAACTAAACTCCTACCATCATGCACAAATTGCCAACCATAGAAAAACGTCCAAGCTCTGACAAGCAGGTTCATTAACGTTGTATATGTTTCAGACTTTTTAATCATTGGGTATCTTCAGAATTGTAATTGTAAGTTTCTCTTAACCTAATTTATTAAGTCAGAGTAAGTAATGGATGACTGCTTAAGCATACCCAACCTCTCAGTTGCAGGAAACGGTGAAAAAAAACCTCCAATTTCTATAAGAGGCTAAAAAGAATCTATTTCAGTTGGTGCCAATAATTGTGACGTTGTCTGAAAGCTTTTTTGAAACTTGCCGAAAGATCAGGGGTATTTTTCATAATTTCTTTTACCCATCTTTCATATTTTAGACTAATTATTTGTAAGTCTTAGCTTAGATGTTAAATACTTATTTTATTGATTATGTTTTATTTATATATTTATTTATTTTATTGGAAAAGCTATCATGTTTGCTTGTTTTTTTGTCAAATTCTTCAATTTTGAAACTAGATCTGGAACCACCCTGACGTCTTGTATGAAGCACTCCAAAGGGAGAATATGGCCACTGACCAAGATCTGGACCTGGATGATGTTGCAGCTAGCAATGCCCGCTGCTCAGCTGTCAATCAGAAGGTGAAAATCTGTGAGTCAGCCAGTAGTGAGGGAGGACTAAGTCTAAGCCAGCTTCAGGAAAAAGCCAATCAGGTTATGACGTATGAATGGGTAAGTTTCATACAGGTACAGCTACTTCATAAAGACACAAATATTTCAAAGTGTTTAACTTTTATCCTCTTTAAAGCATAGTTCCATTCTTTAATCACTTCTACTGAATTACAGATTGTGTACATATTTTTATCTGTTGAAAGCAAAAAGTTAATTTGAAACTTGTGGAAGAAAATAAACTTTCCAGCCACTTTATTAGGTACACCTTGCTACTAACTTTTCTTATCAGAACTGCCTTAATTCTTTGTGGCATAGATTGACCAAGGTGCTGGAAACATTCCTGAAAGATTTTGGTCCATATTGACATGATAGCACCATGCAATTGCTGCAGATTTGCCGGCTGTACATCCTTGATGCTTATCTCCCGTTCTACCAAATCCCAAAGTTTCTTTATTGGATTGAGGATTTAGATCTGGTGAATGTGTACAGGCCTCACCTGAGTACAATGAAATCATTGGAATCTTGAAGAAACCAGATTCCAAATTCTTACCCTGTCATTCAAATGTCATAGCAGAAATCAAACCACATCAGGCAATGTTTTTTAATCATCTGTTGTCTAAATTTGGTGACTGCCTGCAAATCAGCTATCTGTTATTAGATGGCAGGAGTGGTACCTGGCGTGGTCTTCTGCTGCTGTAGCCCATATGCTTCACTGTTAGTGGACACTTCTGCATACCTCAGCTATATACAGTGTTCCCTCATTTATCGCGGGCGTTATGTTCCAGGACCACCCGCGAAAAATGAAAATTGTGATTTTTTTTTTTATGTAACGGTTCCGCAAAAACCCGCAAAACAGCGAAAATCCGCAATATATTTTTTCCATTAATATTTTTTAAAAACCCGCGATTCAACGAGTCTGCGAAAGGTGAACCACGAAGTGGCGAGGGAACACTGTATATGTATGGTTGAGTTACTGTTGCATTTCTACCAGCTCAAATTAACAAGGCATTTTTGTCCAGATAACTGCTACTCACTAGATATTTTTAGGACCATTATCTGTAAATCCTAGGGATTTCTGTTTGTAAAAATCTCAGTAGATCAGCAGCTTCTGAAATACTCAGAATAACAACCATACTATGTTTAAAGAATGACTTTTCTTTAAGTTCGTACCCCTTGTCGTGACCATGGCTAAGTGCATTGTGCTGCTGTCATGTCATTGGCTCATTAGATGTGTATTAACAAGCAGTAGGTGTACAGTACAGGTGTACCTAACAAAGTAGCTGCTGAGTGTATTTCTAAGGCATTGTGAATTGCAACTGAAAATAATATATTAGTGTTTGACAATATAGCACAATACTGGGGATTGCTTTAAAGCATCTTTTCTATAGGAAAATGAGGTCCTGCCTAATGTCAGTGTAGGCCAGTGAGGCAGAAGGAATTTGATCGCACAAGCACCTGACAGAATCATACACATTACAAATGTATTAGTTTACATTTATTTCTGAATATGGCAGAATATTTCATTTTGAAATATCCCCTGATTTTTGGGAGCAGTATATGCACACAGGCAGCACGGTGGCTCGGTAGGTAGCACCGCTTCTGTGTGGAGTCTGCATGTCCACCCCGTGTCTGCGTGGGTTTACTCTGGGTACTCCGGTTTCCTCCCACAGTCCAAAGACATGCGTGCTAGTTTAATTGGCATCTCCAAATTGTTATTGACTTGCGTATGCAAAACACCCCAGCCGTTGAACTGGAAACAGCTGCACGCCGGTCCCAAGCCCAGATAAATGGGGAGGGGTGGAGAAATACGACTATACGGTTAATCCCATCCCATCCATATGTACACAAAAGTAACATGAATAAAGTCACATACTGATGGGACAGCTTTTATGAATGTTTGTGATCACACTTGCTGAACTTTCCAAACCTCCACAATAATGCTGTATGCTGGGTTAAATGCACTCATGGGATTTGTGAAAATCTGGTCATGTTTTCGCTAATATTTAGTCAGAAATATACAATTCATATCAATTCAGAAAACATTGGGGCATTAAAAACAGTGTTTGTTACATTAACTTTTATTTCATTGCAGACAGTATTAACCTGAGATTTCATGTTTTGTCTGGTAAACTTAATTTTATTTGTTAATAACCATTTCATTTCAGGCCTGCAACACATTCCAAGAAAGTTGGGATGGTAATGGAGCTACCCCTTCATTCCCTTTTACCCCACATAAAAGACATCTTGACATAGAGAATATCAATATTAAGCACTTAGTTTAGTTTCAGGTGTTATTTTGATTCTTGCAAACACCTTAAAATGTGAACAGTATGGAGTCGTCATCTCATTTTTGCTTTACAATTCAATTACCAGTACCTGCATCTTCTTATTCCACACTACCTAGGTAATTTGTGCAGCATGTGGTTTTGCATTGTTCTGTGGAAAATGGATGATCATCCCTGGAAAATAGGATGTTTTAAAGGCAGCATATGTTGCTCTAAAATCTCAATGCATTTTTCTTCATTAATGGTAAAATCATATAACTGAAAATTAGTTTTGCCTTTAACAGAACACTGGCTATTGGACTTGTTTCTGATCAAAGTTTTTTTTTTTTTTTTTGGTCTGGAGCACATGTCCATTTTTCCAAAAAAGATTTGGAATACTTATTCATCTGAACAATTCTTGTTTCCACTCTGTGATGGTCCATCCTTGATGCCGCTGAACCCAGAGAGGTCGATGATGCTTCTGGACATGGTTAACATGAGGTTTCTTTTTGCACTGTAAAGTTTTAATTGGCATTTGTTAATGTTATTCCATGTTGTAGTGCTTAGCAAAGGTTTCCAAAGTAATCCCTTGCCCATGTGATTATATCAGTTTCCCCATTTTGTTGTTACAGACCTTTTGCATAGCTTACATATTAAAGGGTGTAGTTTGTTCTTTGCTCTTCAAAGACTCACCCTTTCCTGGATGCAGCTTTTGAACCAAATCGTGATTATATTCACCTGTTGATATCACATCATTGTTTAGGGTTTTTAAATTCATTACTAGATATTAATTGCCCCTCATTCCAACTTTTAAAAAAACGCTTTACAGTCCTGAAATGCAGGAATGAATGTTGATTAACAAATGAAATTAAGTTGACCAGACAAAAATAAATAAATAAATATCTCAATGTCTGCAATAAAATAGCAGTCAAATAAATGGATTCACTTTCACAGTATTTCCATCCTGTCACAACTTTTTCTTATTTGGGGTTGTAGAAAAGTTTATGCACCACGGTAGTTCAAGTGCTACCCATTGCGGCATAGTGCTGGTGATTGTACTCAGAATTACACTGATTTATTTATTTATTTATTTATTTTTACAGGCAAAAAACATTATGGCAGACTACAAGCCAGAAATCTTGGAAAATTCTGCTAAAATGGTGCTGTTATTTCACATAATTGATGAAAGTGTCAAGAAGGGAGACAAGGTGTTGGTTTTCAGGTATACACACTAATTTCATATGGAATGTACACTCATTTGTCGCATTATAAGGTACACCTGTTTAACTGCTTGTTAATAAATATATCTAATCAGCGAATCACATTGATGCAGAGACGTCCTGCTGGAGTTCTGGACATCAGAATGAAATGTGATTTAAGTGACTTTGCATGTGGTATTTTGTTGTTACTACAAAGACAATTTCAGAAACTGTTGATGTGCTGAAAATTTCATGCACAGCCATCTTTAGTGTTTACAGTGAACGGTCCAAAAAGAGAATATACACTTGTTGATGCCAGAAGATAGAGGAGAATGGCCAGACTGACAGAAAGGCAACAGTAACTCAAATAACAACTTAAAACAACCGAAATGTGTAGAAAAGAATCTCTGAAAGCACAATACATCAAACATTGGAGCAGGTGGGCTACAACAATGGGAGCCACTCCTGTCAGCTAAGGCTTCAACTGAGTAGCTACAATTCACACTGGTTCACCAAAATTTAATTGAATAAAAGATTTGTTAAATGTTGCCTGATCTGATCTGATGTTCTGGTCAGAATTTAGCATAAACAACACAAAACCATGAAATCCATCCTGCTATCTTTCACCACTTTCAGGCTGGCGGTGGTGTATTTTCTTGGCACATTTTGGGAACATATATCCCAGCTGAGCATTGTTTAAACACCACAACCTAGTGTAGAGTACTTGCTGACCATGTCAATCCCCCACATTGTGCTACTACACACACAAACAATGGCACAAAGCTCAGATAATCTCAAACTGGTTTCTTGAACATGACAATGATTTCACTGTACTAAAATGGCCTCTACAATTAGCAGATCTCAGTCGAACAGAGATATTTTGGTGTTGTAATGTCAGATTGATCAAGGACAAGCAGTCAGCAAATCTGTAACAACTGCGCAATAATATCATATCAATTTGTACCAAAATCTCTGAGGAATCTAGCAGCTTGTTTAATCAATGCCAGAAAGTTCTGAACACAAAAGTGGATCCAACCTGGAACTATCCAGGTATACCTATTAAAGTGGCCAGTGAGTGTATATGATTCTAATGTCTATAAGGTTTTGCTCATTTTCGTTGCTTCATTTCTCTATCTTTGTGTTTTTGTCACTCCCTTCCACACCTGCCACCTGCAGTCAGAGTCTGTCCACACTTTCAGTTATTGAAGAGTTCCTAGCCAAAAGAACCGTTCCAAATCACAATGGAAGTGGTGTGAAACAGAATTGGGTCTGCAATGTCAACTATTACAGTAAGTCTTGATTATTTTTCCACTGTATAAGTAATAATAATAGTAGTAGCATAGTAAAAGGTATGGAGTTTCAATTCAAGTTATGAAATAATAACCATAATCCAAAAAACAAACTCTACTTACTCACTCCCCAATTCTTCTTTACAATCACTAAAGATGTGGCAATTTTAAACTGCCACAACGGATATAGAGATGAACCAGGAACTCCTACTGGGTAGATAGAAGATAAACCTCACCTTGCCAGAGGCAGGATATGAACCAGGGTGGGTCAGCATCAGAAACCAGTGCTTTATCAAATGAACCACTCCAGTCTGTATTCTACCTTTGGCAAATTGAAGAATGCCTGTAGGTTGGATATTGTGGTGCTTTATAAGGTTATAACATTACCTTGCCAAGTTCATGTCACCGTTCCACCAGGCAGCAGATCTCAATTCATCTCTGTATCTGATATATCAGTCTTAGTTTGGTTTTATCTGCATGTTTGATAACCCATTCCCCATCATTGGCATTCTGCACACAGGCTTGAATTCTTGTATCCTTTACATTCACTTTAATTGCTGATGCTCTTATACAGAGCAACTTTAAATCAGTCTTACAGTCCAAGCAATTGTGGGTTAATTGCCTTGCTCAAGGACCCAACAGTGGAAGCTTGGTAGAGGTGGGATTCGAACCTTGGACCTTTTAGTGCATAGTCCATTATATGGTTTTCGTGTTACATGGCAAAGCTATACATGACACTTTAGAGTAGTGAGTCAAATAGTCAAGAAAATGTACAAATACGCTCCTGTTTTTACAATTCAATTCAGTTTTATTTGTATAGCGCTTTTTACAATAGGCATTGTCACAAAGCAGCTTTACATTGATACATGAACAATTGTCACAAATTGGATTTGTCCCTAATGAGCAAGCCAAGTGGTGACAGTGGAAAGGAAAAACTCCCTGAGATTAAGAGGAAGAAACCTTGACTAGACTCAGAAGGGAAACCCGTCCTCATTTAGCTTATAAACATAATTAACATTATATAATAAAACTTTTAAATAAAAACATGTAATACGTCTATGTAGAGATGGGAGAGTGAACATCTTCTGCATGGCTGGTCGTTCTGTCTGATATCATCTCCCACAGCAGAGTCACCATTGGAGTGAGAACCTCGGCAGAAAGAGGAAATGAATCTTAAGACATGATCTGTTAGGAGACTCACCGCGGCTCCTCGTCCGTCCCGCCGTCGTGCGCCTCAGTGCCACGTCGTCACTTATCGTTTGCTTCGTAACGTTCGCTCGAGTTCGCCATTACGACTAGACGGTGACATTCCGGGGCATTTATCGCCGATGGATGGGTAAGGGGGGAACCCCTGAGGTTATTTAGTTCTGCTGGGAATTATTATCAGGGTTTTCCCGAGGCTTAGCCTTCGTTCGTGCGTTACCCGAGGTACTTTCCGCTCGGCTGCGTCTACCGATTTGGGACGCACCCGAAGCAGCTCTTACCCGCGCCTGCCACGCTTTTGAGCTCACGCTCGTCCCCTGGCATTTCAGATTCACACTGCCTCGCCCGATTTGGGACGCACCCCGAAGACGCCTTTCTCCTGCACTCTTAGTGCGCTAAGAACCTCACGCTCGCCCCCAAACACTTCGGAGGCACCGAGCGTCGCCTGATTTGGGACATGCCCCTACGTGCCTTATTTATTTCTGTACCTTGGAGAGCCTTTTGCTCT
>JAVSBV010021568.1:0-12061 GCA_033117975.1 Parotocinclus spilosoma | reverse complement strand
TTTTTGTAGTAAATGGAAATGTTAGGCAAAGACCTGTAGGTGGCAGTAGAGGGCTGGGGAGAAACTCAGGAGTTTTGAGGTGGTGATGCCAGAGACGAAAAGTTTCCTCACGGGTGTTACATACTGTACACGTTGTTTGGTCCGATTAAGAGGAATTTTGGTCCAAATAAGCAAATAACATTACACATATATAATAGGATTTGTTTCGGTACTTTAGGATTTGGTCGAATAAGCGGATGGTCCCTTTAACCAGTAGTCCAATTAACCGGAATCGACTGTATAGATATTAGTAGGTAAAACAGCACGGGGTTAAAATGACATTGCAGTACTGTTGGCTAGTAAGTGTTTTAAACTACAGTTTGATTGGCCAAAAGTTTGTGGACACTTCTAAGCATTAGCATTCTTTGTTAGATCAGTCACAGGTTCTAAAGATGAAACCTACTACAACCCAAAATTTAAAAATTAGGAAACTATGGCAAATGCAAATAAAAAAAGCCAAATTCCAACAAAACCTGCAGGGCTCCTTACATTTACTTTAACAGTACAAACACAGGACATTTCATTTTTTCTCTGGTCAATTTTATTTCATTTGGTTTTAAACATCCATTCCTGCATTTCAGGCCTGCTGCACTTTCCAAAAACGTTGGGACGGAGCATTTTAGAGCTAGTAATGAATAAAAACATGAAAGGTCACCAGGATTTTAGAACAACATTAATTATTTGATGATCTTTGTCAGGGACGTAAATGCATTTATTAATAAGACAACACAAAACGAGTCAAAGTTCAAACTGAAATATGGAAATTCTTGCCAGTTTTTTTTTTTTTTTTTTAAAGAATGTTGTTTGTAAACATTTCAGTAACTTTCTTCTTTGTTGACCACTGGAGATCTTGCCACCCTCTACTTCTCAAAACTGCTGTTACTGCTTTTGTACCAAATCATGATTTGTAATCACTTGTTGACATCACTTGTTAAAAATTACATATTAAATGGAGGTTTTTTTTACCTCATTACTAGCCATAAATTACCCCCGTCCCAAGTTTTTTCGGACTGGATATTTATTGACAATTAATATTAAGTTGATTGGGAAAATATCATAACATGAAATATCTCAGGTACATGATATAAAACATTTAAGGAGCACTGCGTTTTATTTATATTTGCATTTTCCATAGCATCCCAATTTTCTCTGCTTTACGGTTGTAGACCTGAATCTCCATATCTTCTGTGGAAACAGAATAGGTTATATAAAAATTAGGGCATACTTCAAAAGGAAATGTCCATAAAAGAAAGGTTTTCCAACTTTGATAGAGAATTTGCCAGACTTGTTCTGAGCCTTGACTTTAACTTGATGAGACACCAATGAGATTAAATTGAACTGCAGCTATGAGCCAGGCCATGTAAGCTGTGACCTTTCCACACGTTCCTCATTCTACTGGAAAACATGAGAAGAGTGACGGCTGTTGTAGCAGCAAAGGGGAAAGAAACTCCATGATTGAACCCATATTTTGGGAAGCAGTTTAAGGGTGTCCAGAAATGCTTGTCTACATACTGTAGCTTCAGTTATTTCCTTCAGGCTAAATTAACCACAACCCTAATTTTTTTTAAGCAATATGGGTAACTATCAACTGATAATCTGCTGAAGACCTCATTGAAATATTTCCGATAATAGAATAGAATAGTATATTTATTGTCACTATAAACAAGTACGGTGGCGGCACGGTGGTTCGGTGTGTAGCATCGTTGCCTCACAGCAAGAAGGTCCTGAGTTAAATCCAGGGCAGTGCGGCCTGGGTCCTGTGTGGTTCTGTGTGGAGTCTGCATGTCCTCCCCATGTCTGCGTGGGTTTACTCCAGGTACTCCGGTTTCCTCCCACAGTCCAAAGACATGCATGCAAGTTGATTGGGATCTATAAAAGTTGGCCCTTAGTGTGTAACTGTGTGCATGACTGTGTGACTGTGCGTTCAACGATGGATTGGTCCCGTCTAGGGTTGCTCCTGCCCTTGCGCCCAAAGTTGCCGGGTGGGCACCGGCTGGCCCGCGACCCTGTGTGGATTAAGCGGCAGATGCATAATGAATGAATGAATTTAAAATATCCCCACGGTTTGTGAGTATATCTGAATATATCAAGCTACCATATGGAAATGAGTTTGGAGGATTTGTCCAGTCTAATTGTTCAGACCTGGGTCACATTGCCACATATTATGTCAGAGCCACAAAATAAACAGTTCTGTGTTCAATAAATTGAATAATTGGAATTAGGATCAAACTGTAAATCAGTTCTGACATTCAGTCCAGTTACCAAATTACTTGTGTGATGGTGTGAATGTTTTTTTTACTCGTACTGAGTTGTAAAATGGTTTTTGTAAGCGTGTGTGCTGTCCTATCCATTTCTGTGCTTGCTCCTCCCACTAACTTTAGATTCTTTCTAACTATATGTTGCTTCATGTTTCCTCTGGTTGAATTTGTGTTTTGTTCATAATACTATCTACTTGATTTCTTTTCCTCCGACTTTTTCTTTTCCAATCTAAACGTCAGGCTGAAGCCAAATCATCACATATCACATCAGAGCCATGGAAGAAGCAGCTCTGTGTTGAATATGAGGGGAAACATTGAAATGTCAGCAAATTGGAATTGGGAGCAAATCGTAACTCGGTTCCGACACCATCATGAAGTCCAGGTTGGTTACTGCCAGGGGAGGTATTACCAGGGAAGGGTTTTGAAATGCTCCACTGTCCGTGGATGTCACATGGCCTGACCGGGGGTGCTCCCACAATACACTGAACATGTGTAAAGTCAACTTGTTTGTTTTGACTATTAATTTCTTTATCTGCTCCCATTTCATTAAGCAATTCATTATACAGGACTTGTTGATATCTTCGTGTATAGTTGCAGTGCAGTCATCATTTGGACCAGGTGTCCGAACGCACCAGTGTCTGGATAAAACAAAAGCTTAGGAACGCTTCCATGATATGTCAAGGATGGAATGCAAAGCATACTGATGGTATGATATCACGCTGCACAGGCAAAAGCAAATTAGGGACGCTCGAGAAGCAGCATGATTTAATTGATGTTAATTTGGATGAATTATGAACGGCAAGTCTTTAAACAGGCCAGCTGGGAGACTAATGCGCATGACAAACTAAATGCACAACTCTTTGTGCTAAGTACTCGCTGTGTTAGGCTCGGTTTGATGAATGCTCTTCTTCTGTCATCTGCTCCTCTAGGACAAACAATCTAGACATTGCTTGTCCTGGCAAGAAACACGTCTAGAAATGTCAAACTCCCTGTGTAGTGGAGATGACTAAGCTTTTACTCTAATGTATTGGTAGCAGCCGTGAATTCTAAGCTCAGCTTCCCCTAAAATGTCAGAAATTGTGTTGTGATAACATTTTGCTGACTACAAACGCATCAGAACACGTTTGTCTCAAGACGAGTTGCTTCAGAATCAGATACTTATCAGCTACTTACTTCTCATTTACGTAGCATCAATGCCGTCGATTTTAAGAAATTATTTTCTTATATAGGACAATGTCAACAATATTGTCTATGGACAATGCATTTGCCCTTAGAAGCTTCAATGAGACTGCATGAAAGAGTTTTTTTCAATTTTGGCCCACCCCTGGATGCCAAGTGTCACTGGGGGTGAATGGAGCTGTGGGCTGGCCTTGCCTGGCCTGGACACTGAGATTCCCCATTATGATTGGAGGATCAGTCAAGAAGCTGAAGGTCCCAGATTCAATCCCAGGGTGGATCGGCCTGGGTCCTTTCTATGTGGAGTCTGCCTGTTCTCCGTGTGTCTGCGTGGGTTACTCCGGGTACTCTGGTTTCCTCCCACAGTCCAAAGACATGCGTGTTAGGTTCATCGATTACTCTAAATTGGCACTGACTTGAATGTACATATATGTACAAAATATATGAAATGGCCACTGATGCCAATAGTCACGTTAAAGAAGCCAAATAAACAAACAAATGTAATCAATGGGAGCCTAGTCCCATCACGGATTTTGCAAGTGAAGTTGAAAGACAAACTGTAACCCACTTCTTAGTCTTTGCTTGGCAAAATTTCTTGACCATTTCCATTGTTCATTTCTTACACTGTAAATAAAACACCCTTGGTATTTCCTTGTTTCAGTTGAACATAATTCAATATTTCATTGTTCAAGTTTAATATCGTTAAGTTTGATCGTTTGTGGGACAGTGCAATTCCCCAGCTGTGGAAACTGTTAGACCCGAAGCACAATGGGCCAAGGCTGTCTAAGCAGACCACTGACCATTAAGAGGACACTGGTCAAGTCAATGGAAAATACGTCCACTAGGTACCATTTTCTTAAAAAAGAAACAGTGGACAGAATTTACGTATAAATAAACTTGCAAATGTAATGCTGTGAGCTGACAATGAGCTGACTCTAGGTGTTATAATGGGATTTGGTCATAAATAAGCACCATAATCAACAGCAGTCACAACCGACATCTTTCCAAAGGCAACCATACAATGTTAAATATGACTCTGGATTTTTTGTTATATTTTAAGTTCTCAAAGCGTACAGTGCATATAGAAAACCTTTCGTTTTTGACCCATTCACACACTGAAACCTAAGGCAAAGTGACATTTAAAAATCTCATAAATTCCAACTTCATTAGCAAACTTCATCTGCATTTCCTGAAGGAGCTACAACATTGGCTCAAGTGAGTACAAGAAGATGAATGGGAGTTTGTCTCTGGGGTTATTTATGGTTGTGTTGCTATGGGATTAATGTGGTATCCCAGGTGGTTACTATGTTTTTAGTGGATGGTAGATGGTTGCTCAGGTATCCCAGGTAGTGGCTAGATAGATGCTAGTGTGTTGCCAGGAGGTTGCTGTGATATTTAATATGGATATTTAATGTGGCAATTGTTAAGTGGTTGCTATGATATTCCAAGTAATTGCTGGTTTCTGGTAGATGATGGTAGATGCTTCGGTATTCCAAATGACTGGAATCCCATAGGTAGTTTTTGCTAATCTCTTTCAGCCTTAGCCTAGAGGTTAAGGCACTGGACTCCAGGTGTCCTGATGTCCAGGGTTCAAATCGCACCTCTGTCAAGCTGCCAAAGTTGGGTCCTGAAGCAAGGCTCTTAACCCACAATCATTTGAATTGTAAGACTGTATGAATTGTAAGTCGCTCTGGATAAGGGCGTCTCCTAAATGCTGTAAATGTAAGTGCATAAATTTTGTTTATGTTAACCAATAACATGGTCTAATACATTGATTTGTATTGTACACCAACAATACGTATCTATCCGTTGGTGGTTCCCTACCTTTTTCCTTTCCTTTGCCCCTTACCCCCTCACCAGTATTTTATAGGATCTTATATTATGACCCCCCTCCTCCCCCAGTCCTGACACATGCAGACCAAAAGAATGAAGCAATTCACTGCAAATGTTTTAACTTGAATTCTATATTTGTTTTCATTTTCTCCAGGGTTCCCTTTAAAGCATTTTATTTTGGCTCCTTGTCTCTTTTCAAAACAGGTAAACATTTAGCTAAAAATCAGACATAAGCTGGGCATTTTACTTTTAACATCCCAACAGAGTAAACCTGTAAACGCACATCCTTACAAAAGAATAAATGTGTGCAAGAATACTTATGCGTTATAAGCGCCTACTCTTTGTGAGTAAAAATACCTTTTTAAGTCATTGGGACCCAGATTGGGAACCACATCCCTCTATGCAAAACAAATCCCCCAAATTTGGCTCTGAGTAAAAGTGTTAACTGCTCAAACATTTGGAAAGATGCTGGGGAATTATGGGAAATGTAGTTTCTGTAGTTCTGTTGAGCAATCCAGGAAAAAATTGACATTTCGCAGGGTGATTTTAATGGTTCTCAGGAAGATTTGCTGCTCGTGCCCCGGTAAAGTGGGATTGATGACACCCCTGGTTAAAAAGCAAAATGTGTAAACAAAACTAGAAAAAGATTTTATGTGGCTGTAATGATTTTTCGATAGGCGCTCTAACTGCTCGTTCATGGTTCGTTACAATGCGCACAAGTATCATATTTATCCACTGGAAAAGTGTTAATCAGCCGACAATTAATTATTCCTTTTATTATACCTATAAATCAAACTGTTTACATTCATATACGCAATTCCAAAAAAGCATAAATCAATTTCCGACAAGAATTATTTATTCATCCAAATACACTTGAATTGAATTCTTTTAACCTAAGCACTGGGGGAATCCCGACTTTAAACCCGGTGGGTGATAAATATGTGGTTAGCGTACGGCTGCTGATGTGAGGCATAAACTTTGTACCTCTTCCATTAAACACTTTAACGAGCTAAAGACCTGAAGCCTCATGACGAAGCCTTGCGTGACCTTACTGTGATGTCACTGTTTCAGCATCAATAAAAATGAGCTTCAAGAGGAAATAAGATCCACTGAATGTGGATCCTGCTCTCTAGCAGAACGAGATGTGATATTCACTGGAACATCTGGGTTGCATGTAGAGTTTATAATTATTCATGCTGATTTGCTTAGAAGGTTGGAGCGTAATTTGTGCTGCCATTTCGTTAAGGATGATGGTAAGTGGGCTTTTGGAAAACGTATAATGCAAGCAGATGGTCACAAAGTCTTTCATTAATTCATTCAATAAAATGACTTTATTAAACCTGTAATGTATGCAGGATACGAGCAGCGACAAATTCCTACTAAATATTCAGCGACTGGAAAAAAAAAATGGCTCGTGTAGTAAACCTGTGGGATCAAGCATCGGGTTCCTTATTTGGCTTGAAAGTGAAGCTGCCATTTGAACTTGAAATCTCTCAGTCTGTAATCTAGAGCCTTAAACCAGCATGTCCACTAAGTTTAGACAGATGAATTCAATTAACAAATGGACAGAGAGCAAAGTAGTTTTCAATTCTTGCTGGTGCCACACCAATCATCGCTTCATATTTCTCACCTCAGCTTCATGTCTAACGAAATGTACCATTTCTTAATAAACTACCTAAGGAATGCAAACAAGCCTACAGTCAGGTACTGTGGGTGAAAATGCCTAAAAAATATAGTTGCTTTTTTATCACTCCTAATAATTAATTTTCCGAATGAAACCCTGCGTTTTCAAAGTTACAGAGTTTGGTTTATTTGGCTTCTTTAACTAGTCTATTGACGTTAGACTAGTCTCATATATATATATATATATATATATATATATGGTACCTCATGGTAGCCAGAAGGTCCAGGGTTCAAATCCCACCTCTGCCAAGCTGCCACAGTTGGGCCCTTGAGGCTCTCAAACCACAATTGGATTGTAAGACTGTATAAGTTGTAAGTAGCTCTGGATAAGGGCGTCTGCTAAATGCAGGAAATGTAAATGTAAACACACACACACACACACACAAATGCCAATTTAGAGTAATCACTTAACCTAACACTCATGTTTTTGGACTGTGGGAGGAAACCGGAGTACCTGAAGTAAACCCACGCAGACATGGGGAGGACATGCAGACTCCACACAGGAAGGACCCAGGCGGCTCCACCCTGGCACTGAACCCGAGACCTTCTTTCTGTAAGACAGCGGTTCTACCCACCGAGCCACCGTGCCGCCCTTATGGGATATTAGGAAATATTATGGGATACTGAAGTATGCCCTAATTTCTGTGAGCAGTTCAGAAGCCGAGACTAACGCCATCTTCTCAAACGAATTCCTCCGCCCTACGTAGTGCAAAATGTTGGACATGAAATGGTAGAACCTTCACCAAATGAATCATTCAAATTCATCAATATATATTAAGGTATATTTTACATAACTCCTTATTTAACGTCCAATGGCTGTTAATTAAAATGTTTGTTAATTTCCAAGTAAGGAATAAAGGTGGATTGGCTTGGGCCCTTTTTGTGTTTAGTTTGCATGTCCTCCCCATGCCTGCGTGGGTTTACTCTGAGTACTCCGGTTTCCTCCCACTGGCATCGTATTCATTATTTTATTATTGCGTGCCTTTACGTTTTTTTCCAACTGTGACTTGCTACTCTGCCACCAATAAATCTTTAGGGGGATTTGATCATCATTTTACAACTGTACGTGTCCGGGTCTGTACATGTGCATATTTTAGATGTTCTCACATTTAAAGGTGGGAGTAATGACTGGATATAAAAGCATCATTAGTTAAGTGCATTTCTCTTCAAACCCTGACTGGATTTGAAACTGCTGACTGGTTGTTGCATGACTGGAGTGCTTCTTCCACTTTATTTGGTGTTTAGATAATTGCATGGCTGGACAGCAACAGCAACAATAAAAGAACAGCAACAGTGTTGAGCGTGTACCTTATGTGTTTGCAGTCCCGTTGTTTGATGTTTGACACGTTTTCGACACAACAGTGCTGAACCTGACAGCTAGCAGATGGATTATACTGCACTCTTATTTGTCTCCCAGACTATTACAATCCATCAAGCTGTCAGGTCCACACCTTGCAAGAGAATGGCATCTGTAAATATGAGTTCGGTATCATGGACATGTTACAGATTACATAGCTTTAAGACACTCGAAAGTCGGCATCCTCCATCCTTTGCTGTACTCCTGACTTTCTCTAGGATGCCGTTCTAGAATTTACGTAACCCTACTGTTAAGCCAGACATTTTTTATTGCTTGTTTCGCAGATATGCCGACGATCATATTTGAAGAATACAAAAAATTGTTGTTTTTTTTTTTTTTTGTATTTTTCGGATCCGCCGCAGCACCAATGGTTGAAATTCCCCCCAAAATATGTCTTATTTTTTAGCTTTTTCTGAGAGCCAACGGTTTTCTTCTGTTCATTAAATTTTTTTTTTTCCAGATTCACTTTAATTTAATTGTAGGTTAAATAAATTGTATTTTAAAATAAAAAATATTTTTATTTCTTTCTCCTTCCTTATATTGATTCTACATAGTCCTCAAGAAATTGAAAAGTGCTAAAAAATAAAGATTTAATTTATTTATTTTTTTTTCCTCCCTCCTCTGTAGATTCTAGTAGAATAGTAGTAGGGACATCCGAGGAACAAGCAATTAAAAGTCTGGCCTTAAGCCAAAATGACTTGCCATTTAATATGTTGTGCACTATAAAGGATTATTCGTGCCTTTACCTTCATCAAATCCTACCAGTATTGAGTTGCTCTAGGGCTGTTGCTTATTTGGACTATTTGGACTAAACGGAAATGCATTTTGTAGACTTGAAAACTGGCACATCTTCAACAATTCAAGTACTCCTGTCACCCTCTTACTTTGTGATTATTAACAACAAACATTTTCGCCACCATTTTCTTTATCACTCTGGCTCTTCTCTCGAGTTGAAGCACAACTCGAAATTGAAGCACAGTGTGTCGCTTTGTTTTTTTAACAACCACACACACTTTTTAAGCACCAGCTGCCACAGAGTTTTGATGCTTGCTTTAGAGGATGAGTTTTAAGACAAAAGGATAACAAGACTGAAATTTCCTGGAAGCAGGGGGTCGGTCCATTTTCCATTTTTTAACTTTGGACTGTGATACCGCAAGGGCAGACAAATTTCATTCATCCGTAAAAAGAATTACGTTGGTCACGAATGAAGACCAACTTCTGTTCTGCCACCAGTGTGACTCATCCAATGCCCAAAATGTGCCAATGGGTATGGTGAAACACAAACAAATTTAAAGAAAATTTAAAGAAAGAGCTGTTTAGTGGAAACGTGAGCAAAGAGAACATCATTTTGATGTTTTATCAGGTCACATCTGGGCATTAAAAGAAGCGGCATGGAAGAAAAGAACAGATGAATTACAGGTTCTGGTGAGTTACACTGCCATTGGTCCATTTTTGGCGTTGGATGAGATGATATCCAACAATAATCCAACATTTTGGTGGCAATCAGAAGTTGGTCTTCATTGGTGACCAAAGTATTCTTTTTACAGATGATTGAAATTTGTCTGCACTTGCAGTATCACAGTCCAAAGTTAAAAAGTGGAAAATGGACCGACCCCCTGCTTCCAGGAAAATTCAGTCTTGTTATCCTTTTGTCTTAAACTCCTCCTCTAAAGCAAGCATTAAAACTCTGTGGCTTTAGTGGCTGTAGCTGCTTGTGTGGTTTTGCATGTTCTCACCATGTCTAAGTGGGTTTGCTCCATGTCCTGCTGTTTCCTTCAGCATTAATAAAGAATGCGTCAAGTTAATGATTAGTGGCTTTTCCAGGATGGTCCATTAAAAATGACATTCATTTTGTAGTGAATATCCAGAGAAAACAGGCAAACCACCCCGGAGAAAATGGAATTATTCAATGAAACACTAATGATTGCTTTACACATTAGCAATTTGAGGGAACAACGAGGCGACAAGGGGAACTGCGACATGAACTTGATTGGCAAACATTTCGATTGGTGACACTTTCTTTTTTTTTTGGGCCATTGAATTGTTGCGTGTAAATGAAAGAAAAAGACAGGACGGCGCTGCAAGAAATTGAAGGTTATCCAAATGAAGTGTGATTCGCTTGATATTGTGTTGAACTGGAATGTATGTATGACCTTAGAACCCCATTTGATTAGTTAATTGGATTAATCAGATTCCTGAATGAATAAACTAGTTGTTTCTTCCTACTCCTGGGGAGGGCTTTTTTAATTCCTTTTATTCCAATGGACTGTACTTTGCCTTTAAAATGCATTTGTACAAAATCTTTGCTACATAAGACTGAGTGAGGGAAAACATAATTAAAGTGGAAGCCTGACATACTGTTAAATTATCTTGGTACATTAACATTATCTTGGTACTAATTAAGCCTTTAGTGGACTGTCACAGTTGGGCCCCTGAGCAAGGACCTTGATCCACAATTGCTTGGAGTGGAAGACTGTAATAATTGTAAGTCGCTCTGGATAAGGGCACTGACAGCAAGAATGTCCTGGGTTCGATCCCAGGTGGAGAGACCCATGTTCTGTGTGGAGTCTGCATGTCCTCCCAGTCACAGCACTCCCAAGCACAGTCCAAAAATATGCTTGCTTTGTTAATTGGTGTTTGTAAATTGCCCAAGTTTAAGTGTGTCTATGTGTCCGTCGATGGGGTTGTTCCTGCCTTGCGCCCTGTGCTGCCAGCTGGATGACTGGTTTTCTGCTAATCCGACTTCCCATTAACGAAAGTATATTATTGTCTCTTTATTCTTGCATTAACCTACAGTTGTGATGCTCTCTCAGTAATATTATTGCCCAAATCAGACATACGTTTGGATTTTAACCGCTGGAGACGAAAACTTTATTTTCTGTTTTGTATTTGTAGAAAAAAAGGATATTGTGAGAATCCTGGGGTCAGACTGAACAAAAACCAAACGCCTGCCTCAGACTTTGTGGTTGCAGCCATTATTACTTTTTTGCAGGTGACTTATGAAACCATGATTGCATCTATTCAGCAGCGTGGCAGGTCAGGAGATGAGGGTCAATCAGATGGCATTCAGAAGTGTGGAAAGGCATCTTTCATGTCTTTGTGCACAGATTATTAGCTTTCTCACTTATTTGTTTGGACCCTCTGGCACATTTCTCTGAATTCCCAGCCTCTCTCATTGTACTAACATCCCACGAGACATGATTTATAATGCATGAAATGAAGAAATGATCAAGCGTCTTTTCTCGCCTAAATAAAGTTGTCATCACTCGGCCAGAGGGTGGAGACTAAAATAAAAGCAGAATTCAGGAACAATCTTCACCAAGAAAACCCCCCCTAAAAAACAGAAACACTAGGCAGGATAGGAGTCAAGTACTCATGAACTCATAAACCAGACAGTAAAGAAGTGATGCATATGGGTCAAGTGATCCAGCACCAGTAGCACCTATGGCTCCTCATACTCAAGGTTATATTTAATATCCTTCTTCTACCTCCCATGATTTAAAACCAACCGTCTAATCTTCCTGAAGAGCAAAACACAATCTGAAGCTCTGGACAAAACTGGAATGGTCTACCTTTTAGCAAAGAACTCCACAACAGATCAATACAGACAGTGTCCCTGTCCATCCGTCCCACCCAGCATATACAGTGCATCCGGAAAGTATTCACAGCGCTTCACTTTTTCCACATTTTGTTACGTTACAGCCGTATTCCAAAT
>JAVSBV010021547.1:0-12061 GCA_033117975.1 Parotocinclus spilosoma | reverse complement strand
CAGTGCCACCCCATGTGTTTTGTTTTATCAAGGGAATTGTGGAGTAGTTAGTATCTTTTGTTTCCTGTTTTGTGTAGCAGTGATTTTGCCAGAAGTGGGGATTTTTGAGCGTAGGGAAGACTGTTATGTTTTGATATGTTCTTTCCTTTGGCACTGGACAGTCCAATTCCATTGTGTTTTTGTATATGTACCTACTCTTGTTTTCTGTGTATCTATTGGCTGCACATTCGTGTTGGTATCTTTGTACTAACTGAACGAGACCTTAGTAAACACGGACATTGTGGTATATAATCTCTCTCTCGTGTCTGACTCCCAGCACTTAGACCCAGGATCATACCAGAACCACCACCTAATACAAACCTCGGTATTACACTGCGGAGGCTTGTAACATGGGCTACAGCAGCAGAAGGCTACCCATTGGGTGCCACTCCTATTACGTCAGAACAGGAAACTGATGCTACAATTCGCAAAGGCTCACAAAAACTAAGCAATAGAAGATTGGAAAAACGCTGGCTGGTCTGATGAGTGTCGAATTTCTGCTGTGACATTTGGGCGGTCAGGTCAGAATTTGGTGTAAACAACATAAAAGCCTGAATCCATCCTGCCTTTTATTAAAGCTTCAGACTGGTGTGAGATTTTTTTGACACACTTTGGGCCCCTTAATACGAGCTGAGCCTCATTTAAACCCCACGGCCTATCTGAGTATTGTTGCTAACCATGTGCACCCCTTCATGAGCACAGTGTACCATGTCCCAAATCTGAAATGATCTCAAACTGATTTCTTGAACATGATAATGAGGTCACTGTAACTCAAACATCCTCCACAGTCACCACATCTCAGTCTAATAGAGAAAACAGCTTTGGGATGTGGGGGAACCGGAGAAATGTTTACAACAAGTCTATATTATAAAGAATTAAGACAGTTCTGACAGTTAAAGGGGGTCCAAAACAGTACTAAGAAGTTAATCCTAAAAAAGTGGCAGGAGAGTGTATATATAAAGAATATAACACATAACTTCATCATGTAGAAGCGTAATATAATAACATTCTGCATAAAGTCCAAAAGTCCAAACCAGGCCTATAAACTACAGAGCAAAATCATACAGTATAAACATTTATTACAAGTGTCTATAACCAGTTCTACCAAGAAATATCAGAACTTAAAATATTCATCTTTTAAATCTTTTCATGTAAGATGACAATTCTAAAACCATAAGCTTAAATAGATTAATACTTTATAATACTCATGTATAAAGTCTTTGATATTTCTGAAACTGTCCGTTAGATTATCATCAGAAGCTTCATCCGTTCTTGGCTCATTGTTTTATTGAAAATAGTTTTATATAGCTTTATTTTAATGTGAGTTCATGACAAGATTCAGTCACTGAAAGGGTGAAGATGTAAAATACCTCTTACATCAAAGTATTTATATTAATTTAATATAATGATTTATTTTATTATAATAACACTCAAAAGCCAGACAAACTTAACATGGTAACATTTCAGAAGGATTGATTTGAGAATTAACCACAAGAACATTAGAACCTAAACTATTAATCCAGTGTAAACAAAGACAGACTTTATAGCTGTTATACAGAAACATACAAGATGAATCAAGACGTCGCAAACAGCTGTAGTTTTTTGTACAATGTCTACATTAATCTCTCCATTTAAATTTCTAAAAGTGTAGTTAAACTGAAATTCCATCCATTACATGTTTTATATCACAGTGTGGTTTAAATTCATTTAGTGATTTATATCGAGCAGATGATCAGAGGTTCTGAGTTTTTACCTCCAGCATTAAAACATGGACTGAAATATGGATAAAGTTTCTCAGTGAAAGACTGACCACTGTAAGAGTAGATATGAGATCTGTTCTCCACATCATAAAAGGAGACCAAACCCTCCTCATAATCCACAAACACTCCCACCTTCTCCACCTTCTGCTTCAGACTGAGGGGAACGGAGGGACCAGCAGCAGCCCAGTACTCATTCCCATTCCATAGAGCCACAGTCCAGAATCCATTCTGAGGAAATGGTGTAATGTTTCCCTTCCTGTTAATGGACTCTCTGGCCACTCCTAATGTCCACTCAGTTTTCCCACTTACCTGAACCTCATAGTAAAATCTTCCTGAGGAGAAACCCTGCTTACCCAGAACATCAACGCATCTATCAAACCTTTTTGGTGTATCAGGGAGATTCTGTCGTTTGTCTCCAAGTTTCACTTGTTTTCCATCTTCAGACAGGATAAGTTCAGGATGAGCTGTATCAGGATCCAGAGTCACATCCACTAAAAATAGCCCACAATCACTAATCAACAGAAGTTAATTTCCAGTATGTATAACTAATTAAATAACTGGTCCCTGGTATTATATATGAACTGCATTTTACTTTAAGATTACTTTAAGTTCTGTAAATTGCTTTAGTGTGGACCATTATTGTAATCAAACTTATTTGGTTCCAAAATGCCATATAAACTTTTTTAGTCTGTAATAGTAGTTTGTATTGCTCCACCCTTGGATTGAACCCAGGACTTTCTTGGTGCTCCCCACTGAGTCACCATGCTGCCCAATATATAATAGAGAGTAATGTGTTGTAGTGTAAATTCAATATAAAAGAAAGACAGAAACCAGACTGTACCTGCATACTGATGAATCCTCTTTAGCTCAATGGAAACTAATTAGAAAAAAAATATTATTAGGTTTTAAAGATATTTTTAAGATGTATTATATAAAATGAATAGAAAAACTATATACTGTATGAATGAAAGAATAGACTGTCATCTAATCTTGGACTATAATTTATATGCATGATATATACTGCTCACAAAAATAAGGGGATATTTCAAAATGAAATGTCCCCTAAAGAAATGCCCATATTTTTTGTAAGTAGTGTATATACTATATACACACCATATATTTTTACTTCATATTAATTAAGAATTTAAAAAAAAATCTTACCTGTTTCTCTTAATTTCTCATTCAGTGTTTTACTGAGCTGCTCATTCAGAGTTCTCTGGAGCTGAGACAGAGATTCCCTCACAGTCTTAATGTTCAGTTCGGTGTTAATACTGATCTCAGACCAGCTCTTGGTTTGTGGAAGGT
Source organism: Parotocinclus spilosoma (assembly GCA_033117975.1). Classification (NCBI taxonomy): domain Eukaryota; kingdom Metazoa; phylum Chordata; class Actinopteri; order Siluriformes; family Loricariidae; genus Parotocinclus; species Parotocinclus spilosoma. Next base: position 8,957 of record JAVSBV010021547.1, on the reverse strand, counting down.
TGCTCTTGGATGAGTAATTCTACAATAGAGCAGCAGAAAATAGAAATCTCTTAGCATGGTGAGCGTTGTTCTGTTCTTTGTTGATCTGCAGTGAGCTGAGGGAGGGACACTCACCTGTAGGAGGTACAGATGATCCTCAGTCTTTGAGAGCTTCTCCAGCTCAGCAGCTCTGCTCTTAAGGATCACAATTTCCTGCTCCAGCTCTTTAATAAATCCTTTAGCCTGCTTCTCTGCTGCTATTTGTTTCTCCTCCATCATCTCGAGCAGCTCAGCCTGACTTCTCTCAATGGAACGAATCAGAGCAGTGAAGACTTCAACACTCTCTGATTTCTCTTTCTCTGTACGTTTCTAAAACAGGAAGACATTTTCATTTTTCACTTACAATGTGACAGTTTGTTTGATCCTAGAGTATTAAATATAGTGGTATTGATACATGGTACTGTGGTAGCCTAGCGGTTAAGGTACTGGCCTCCAGACCAAAAAGTCCAGGGTTCAAATACCACCTCTGCCAAGCTGCCACAGTTGGGTCCTTAACCCACAATTGCTTGACTTGTAAGATAGTATAAGTTGTAAGTTGCTCTGGATAAAGGCGTCTGCTAAATACCGTAAATATAAACATACACTCTGGATCTAATAAGAACTGAATTATGGTTCTCTCACTTTTCTGAGCTCTACTGAGCATTTGAATTCTTGGATCTTTTTCAGTCGGTCTTGAATCATCTGCTGCACCTCTGTCTGTGTCTTCCCCAGATTCATCTGTTTATAAAACAAATTACAGATTGATTTATCTTACTATTTTATATGTAAGAGTCAGATTTACATTTTATTAGATTAAGGAACATCTGTTTATAAATACCCAAATATATAATTACTGTATCAGAACTTGTTTTATTTATTAGATAAAGATCATCAGTCTCTCTTACCTTCTTCTCTCTACTCTCCTCCTCTATAGGAACAGTGTTATGATTTGCATGTTCTCTTTCGGTGCAGAACTGACAGACGTACATCTGATCATCTCTACAGAACAGATCCAGAGGTCTCTCATGCTTCTGGCACATGTAGTCCTCCAGATTCTGCACAGGATTTAGTAGTTTGTGTTTCTTAAAGCTTGGAATTATTTCATGATGTTCTAGATGAGACTTGCAGTAAGATGCACTACAATTCAGACAGGATTTCAGGGCTTTCAGCTTCTCTCCAGTGCAGACATCACAAAGAACCTCAGGTTTATCAAGACTCCTTTTCTTCTTGAAGTTATCTGTAATCTCTCTCAGTGTCGTATTAATCTTGAGTTCAGGTCTCTTGATGAAATCCTCTTTACATAATGGACAATACCAGACTTGGCTGTTCTTCCAGCACTCTGTAATGCAGCTCTTACAGAAATTATGTCCACATGATGTGGAGACTGGATCAGTGAAAACATCCAGACAGATCGAGCACAGCAGCTGCTCCTCAGACATCAGGCTTCCAGAACCACATCCAACTGTGTTTAATAGATTAAGAACATTGTACATTTAAACAAATCCTACATGTTCTTACATTAAATATTGTTTATACAAGCTGTGGAATTCTAAAGTAAATAACAAAAAAATCTGAATTTCTATTTATAACCTTTCATAATTATCAGATAACTGTTACCATTATTAAATTTGCTCCCATTTACAGAAATGTATTTAATAACATAAAAGAATGCACCTCCAAAAATCCACAAAAATGATGGCAAACTCACAAAGGAAGTCATTTAAGGATATTTTATTGAATTTGAACCCTTAATCCATAGTGAGAACCAGCCAGGTGCACTCCAGAGTGAAAAGAAATAATCCAAGAAACAAGTAAAATATTACACTAGGACACCTCTCCGCCCCAACACTAGCTACCAACTAACCAACCAAACTCTTCTTCTTCTTCTTCTGTCGAGTTCCTAGCAGCCGGCACTCCTATTATTGGTGCATTACTGACACTTACTGGACAAACCATGTAGAACCAGATTCTAGATCCTATGAAATAACCCTGATAATTTAAGGAATTTGACCAAATTAGGTATGACTTGAATCATACTGCTCATTGATAGTGTCCCTAACACCTCCAAACACTTCCTCCCGCTCCTTTTCATATGTCATACAATATAATTAAACATGTTCTACCGTCTCCAGTTGACATCAAAACAAACAATTACCATTTGGATGTTTACCAATCCTAAACAAATTGTAGTTAAGACCACAGTGTCCTAAATGCACTCTGGTAAGTACCAACTCTTCCTACTTTTACCTACCATTAGTCTCTTTCCCACTGACCTATGAAATTTATAAAGATGCCGTCCTTTTTGTTCCCTATCCCACATACCTTGCCCAGTCATAATGTTACACCTTTATATTCATTATCTTCCACACCCACATGAGCTGGCACCCACAGAAAACCAAATGATAGACCCAAATGCTGTAACCTAAGAAGAATCATGATGATGTCAGAAATAATATCTATCCTTGGTGACTTCTGACTGTTTAGCAGACTTCTCAAAGCAAGCTGTGACTCGGAACACACTACCGTTCTCAAGGGACGAGCATCCTCGACCCAAAGCAAGGCCATCATGGCTACTAACTCAGCTGAAGTCACTGCCACAGTTTGACACCATTCTAACAATTTCTGTCTTAAAGGCAGGAACATACACAGATACTTCAGCCCTTCCCATTGCTGGGTTTACAGACATGATACATTTTTAGGTCATATTTATAATAGCAATTTAAATATGTCAATACTGTCTGATCTTTCTTTACCAGCTTCTCTTATTTCTTAAACTCATTTTGCAATTGCAGATCAACTTTTGGCTTCGGAAACAGCCATGGAGAAACCGGTGCAAAAACCATACTCTTACATATATTGAGTCTTGTCAAATCCATCTGCTAAGACAAGTCACCCGCTACCCATCCAAAACTTTTACCTATAACGTCACAGCCAACAAGTTCCCAACAATCCCTTAAAACTATATTGGCAGGATGGTCTTCTCCATGTCCTTTCAACCCCACCCAGTAAGACATGGTTAATTGATTAAGTCTGATGTCCAAAGGTCTCCACGGAGACCGCTGGATTAGAGGACGACCTAAGAGCCACGCAACATATCCTCTATGCTTGTAACTGTACTTTATCCACTTTTTGTAACACAGGTTTTGAGGCAGAGCCATAGATAGTACTACCATAATCTATTGCTGCTCAAATGAGAAAGAAATACACCTGTTCTAGTGCCTTCTGCTCGCACCCCAGTCCAGTCCTGCTAGGCATCTCAACACATTAACCCCATTTTTACATTTAGACACCAATCTATTAACAATTTACCATCCATCCACACCCCCAAGTACTTAACTTCCGACACCCGTGTCAAGGTCTGTCCATACATCTGTAACCGTACATTCTGAATTCTTTCCTCATTTTTGGAAAAACATTACTTGAGTCTTACTCACTGAAAATCTGAAACCCCATTTAAATGCCCAGTTTTTCACCGCACCAATTGCCAGTTGCATTTTCTTCTGGACGTGACCTATATTACGGCCTTTTTTCCACAAAGCCCCATTATCTGCAAACAGAGACTTTCCAATTCCTGGCTCAACCGTAGAAAAGATATAATTTATCATTATATTAAATAATACTGGACTACACACACTACCTTGTGGTGTACCATTGTCCACTGAGTAAATCACAGAGTAACTGGTGCCCACTCTAACTTGGATGTTTCTCCCAACAAGAAAATCCCAAATCCAGTTAAACACTCTGCCACAGATTCCCATATTATACATCTTGACCAAGAGACCTTCTTTACAGATCATGTCATAGGCTTTTTCAATGTCAAATAATACTACCACTACAAATTCTTTGGTTACCTGCGCCTTTCTGACATAACACTGTATCTATAGCGCTACGACTTTTCGAAATCCACATTGATAAGGAGATAATCCTCCTTTCTCCAATTCATACGACAACCGTCTAACTATCATTTTCTCCATAAGTTTACACAGGTTTGATGTCAGTGCAATAGGCCTGTAGCTAGACGCATTCGATTGATCTTTTCCAGGTTTTACAATAGGAACTATCACACCATGTTTCCAAGAACTAGGTCATCTTCCTTCCTTCCAAATTTGATTAAATAAAACTAGGATGCACTGTAGCACTCTGTCTGATACATTCCTCAACATAGCATAGCATCTTTCCCAGGTGATGACTGTCCAGCAGATTGTAATGCCTGTTTCAGTTTCAATAAACTAAATTCTGCATCCATAGGATGTCCACTATCCTCACATCTCACCATGACACACTGGTTTTGCCTATTCTGCTGTTCCCTGTACAACCTTGCTTCCTCAGTCAAATTATCATTACTGCGAATCTAAATAAAAGTATTTGCTAAAACCTCAGCCTTTTCTTTGTCTGATACTGCCACCTCATCCCCTTTCTTCAGAACAGGAATGCTACCTTTAATCCGCTTACCCCCCCATTTTCCTAATCATACCCCACACTTCAGCAACCGATGTTTGCCGTCCTAGAGAAGATCAAAAGTCCTTCCAATATTTCCGTTTTGCCTGATATTCCGAGCTACTGCCCTAGCCTTTTGAAACTCAATTAACTTTTGAAATGTATGCTGAGATTTTAGAGCTCCGACAGCCCTATTTCGATTCTTAACACTGTCAGAGCATTCAGATGTCCACCACGAAACCACTTTCTTTCCCTTTCTGCTGTTTGTTTTCCCAATAGCCTCGTCCGCAGACCTACACAGAAGATTCTGTATCTTATTATTCAATGTTTCAACATTATCCTCAAAAGAAATCGCATCCACCCCAACCTCACATAGATGTAAGAACACACCCCAATTTGCTTTCCTAAAATTCCAACGCTTTACCCTCTCTCTATATCATGATTCACGTTTAGACCAATTCTACACCAAATCGGAAAATGGTCACTAATCACCAAATTTTCCTGCTTAACCATCCAGTCAACTATCCCAGCCAAATCACCAGATGACAAGGTCAAATCTAACGCCAAACATTGCCCCTGTGCCACATCAAACCTCGTCCCCTCACTCGTATTAAGACACACCAGGTTCGTACATTCTAACATTGCTTCTACTACCTTGCCATTATGATCAACCTCCTTGCAACCACACAAAGTACTATGTGCACTTCTGTCAGATCAGTAGAGTTCCCACCAATTACTCCTCTGACCCATGATCTATCGGAAAGAGAACACATTACCTTCTGTCCTGCCAGCATCTTAATCTTTTGGCTTTGCATACTAGCAAAACCCACCCATCCCTTATAGGTTTCGCACATACAACATCCCCTAGAGCTTTCTTCAGATCCTTAGTTAGTTTAATATGATTCAAGCTTGCACGATTCTCTGACAACACCTTATTCAGCACAATCTATCACTCTCACTACTCACAACCTATCGTCCCTCCTACGAACTGCCCGCTCATTATCCCCATCTGAAGCTGATCCCCAACTTTTCCTCCATTTCGCATTCCTACTTTCAACTTGCTTCAGATTCAGCCACGGCTATCTGTGTATCCCTAACTGGTCCAGATGGAGGCATAAAGCCCAAAGTTCCAACAGGGTCGGCCTGGGAGCCGAGGGTCTGGCGGGGTCGGGCTGGGAGCCGAGGGTCCACAAAACGGCCATTACGGTGCCTGCATAACAAAATCATCAAAGAAAGAGAGCGGCGAGCGTGCCGGGGAAACGAGAGCGGCGAGCGAAACCCAGCCTCCAACGGGCGACGAGCGAAAAACCAGCCTCTAACAGGCGCCGGGGACACCAGGGGCTACCTCTAATAGCCGGGGACACCAGGGGCGGCCTCTAATAGCCGGGGACACCAGGGGCGGCCTCTAATAGCCGGGGACACCAGGGGCTACCTCTAATAGCCGGGGACACCAGGGATGTGGACGCGGTGCAGAAACGACTTCACTAGTGGCGCGGCGAGGGGCCCCCTGGACTAGGGAAGCAGCAAGAACAGCCGAATAACTAAGGCATGGCCGAAAAGCCGAATAACTAAGGCGAACAGAGACGAACAACGAGGCGATACAAAAAGGCCGAAAAAAGACTGAAAACGAGGCAGGGCGAAACAGTCGTTAACCTAGGCGCAGCAAAAAAGCCAAAAACCGAGGCGTGGCGAAAGTCAAAACGAAAAAGGCATGGCGAGAAAACGAAAACAAACGTAACAAAAAACACTAACGGGCCAGGGAAAAGAAAAAACAAACCCGAGCAACGGCGGCATCCGTGGCTGGGTAGCGTGGACTGCACTCGCTGTCTCCTTTGTGGCGAAGCTTTATGTCACGCCGGGATAAAGTGGAGGCAAACGCGCAATGCAGAGCAGGCAGGAGGTTTATTAAACAGAAAAAAAACGAACTAAAAAGGCACGCTCAGGTGCGTGAACAGGACATGGAAAAAAAAAAAAACCCAACATAAATCCAAAACAAAGCTTCGCGCCCGTAAGACGCTAGACGCGAGTCTTATACGGGCGCTAAATCAGTCCCAGCTGGCGATACTCAGTGATGTGACGCGGCTGCGTGGCTGACGCAGCCTGTGGGCGTGACATAAAAGTTGTTTCTGCATCTCGTTTGAATTATAGAACAAATTTCTTTGACTTGTCAAGGTTGATCTTATTTCTTATTTCTTCGTATTAATTTTGAGATTTTCCCTAATTTTTGTGAGCAGTGTTCTCAGTCAGTGAATATTCTATATGGAATAAATTACTTTTATTAAATCAAACACTATAGAAGAAAAGCATAATAATAAACATTAATATAATATACAGTATGAACTGTGGAACTCACAATCTGCTGACTCCTCCATGCTGAGTCTTCTGCGTTTTTTTGGTTGTGATGATGAAGATTCTGCCATTTCTTATGTTCTTTGTTCTTTGTTCTGTTTAACATTTTTAGTAAAAAATCACATCATTCAGTTCCTAAGTTTAATATTGTGATGTAGAACTGATTTATTATTTATTCATAACTTTCTTATCAAGGTCTTTTAAGAGTCTAATTGTGTGATTTTGCTGAAGTGATTAATAAAGTACAAAGAGAAACAAAGCTCTTGATGTTCATGATTCTTCTGAGCTCCTACAAAATATATTTTCTTTTTCTAGAACACTTTTAGGATCATATTTGATCCCAGTATGAATATTACAGCACAATATTTACTGCTCTTACACAATTTTATCTCCAACTCATATTGTTTATTCCTGAAGCTCCACCCTGATTATATAAACACTGAATAAAGGAACTTTAAACTAATTAATGAAGGACATACCTTTACTTTTCTCTTTGGTTGTATTCAGAAGATTATTATGAACTGGATTTAGATTTAGTTCTGTTTAGTTAAAGTTCCTGCTGATCGTAAAGAAATCGTGTTCGATCTGAACTTCCTGATTCTTTTTTTAACTTTCGCTTTAGAAATAACGAAAGTTACTTCCTTATTCACTGTGTTTAGATTAAGTTTAAAAGGGGCGGTTCCTCATGTAATTATAATACTGTACTAGTTATAAATAATAAGAGTGTACAGTATTAATCATCATTTACAGATCATATTACATTATGTTTCATTACTATACTATTGTACTGTTATTTTCTTTCTACAATATTATATTTATGATTTTTTTTTGCTGCAGATCACTTGATACCATTTTTATGCTTTTATCTAATAATAAGGATTTTCTTTTAGCCTCACAAACCTTTCGTTTATCTGTTAAAGTTATAAAAGGGTCAAATAAAAACAGAAAACCTTGTGGATTTTGTTCTTTTATCTCATGTGATCTTCATCTATCATGTAACTGAACTCTGCTGAATGAAAGTGTTTATCAGGACCGTCCTGTTATCCCACCTTCTATAATATAGAACGTATTATTCTGTATCTGTGTGTTATTATGGGATGTATTTATACTACCTCATTACTGCATTGTTGCATTTCTTCTACATACATGTAGAAGTTACAGCAGGACATAGTGCAAGGCAAGACAGTGCAGGACACGACCTGAGGTACGGGGACAAAAGTACAATATACAAACATTAAATACATTAAATACAATAAATATCAGTGTGTATGTGTGTAAACTGCTTCTAAGCAGTGTGTGTGACATATGGTAAGTGATAGATAGGTTGGGATTGTACAGTGGACAGTCAAAAAGTTTGTGAACCCTTTAGAACTTTCTGTATTTTTTTCATAAACGTGACCTAAAACATCATCCGATTTTCACACGAGTCCTAAAAGTAGATAAAGAGAACCTGGTTAAACTGATGAGATAAAAAGATTATACTTGGTCATTTATTTATTGAGGAAAATGATCCAATATTACATATTAGTGAGTTGCAAAAGTATGTGAACCTCTAGGATTAGCAGTTCATTTGAAGGTGAAATTAGAGTCGGTGTTTTTAATCAATGGGACGATAATCAGGTGTGAGTGAGCAGCCCTTTTTTATTTAAAGAACAGGGATCTATCAAAGTCTGTGAAAGTGTATCATGGCACGAACAAAGAAACTTAGAAAAGGAGCCTGGTAAAGGTTACAAAACCATCTCTAAAGAGTTTGGACTCCACCAATCCACAGTCAGACAGCTTGTGTAGAAATGGAGGAGATTTAAGGCTATTGTTACCTTCCAGAGGAGTGGTCGACCAACAAAGATGAGTCCACCATCAGGAGAACACTGAACAACAATGGTGTGCATGGCAGGGCTGCAAGGAGAAAGCCACTGTTCTCCAAAAAGAAGATTACTGCTCGCCTGTGGTTTGCTAAAGATCTCGTGGACGAGCTAGAAGGTGACTGGAAGAAGGTTTTGTGGACGGATGAGTTATACTTTAAATGACAAGCGTTATGTTTGGAGAAGTGAGCAGTTTATGTAAGTTATTTATTTATTTGTTTATTTGGCTTCTTTAACGTCGCTATCGGCATCAGCGGCCATGTAAGCGACACACACGAGGTTATATCCATA
>JAVSBV010021536.1:0-12062 GCA_033117975.1 Parotocinclus spilosoma | reverse complement strand
TTTTTAAAATAAGAAAATCATAAATGCTGATATATAATACAACTTTCTGAAGGTGAGTTTTTGAATCTGAGAAGTTGTGTATATATATTTATCCTACATTCAAATATATATGTTGCATTATAGAACCCTGAAAAATGCAAATGCTAATAATATGCGGTTGTATGTTTGCTTGCATTCTGCAGTTCCGTTTTGGTGGTGATGGTGAGAAAGGCCCAGTGGTGTCAGCTCAGGAGGCCCAGGCTCAGGCTATCCTCTCTCAGGCCAGAGTGAGTGTACTTTTGGGCAACAAGAACACAACGCCTGGGGGCATGAAAACATCAGAAGGAGGGGACAGGAGCATAAATTTTACAGCACTCATCTGAAAAGCAGGGAGGCGGGTTGAATGGAGAGGTTTAGTGATTGATGGGAGCTTTTTAGGGGGTGGGGTGATAAAGGGTCTTTTTTCCGAAAATGACACTTACTGAACAGTAAAAATAGCAGCGAGGTTGACCAGCCACAGGTGGGATAACAGGTGTCAAGAGGACAGTCTAAGGCATTTAAAGCATCACACAAACACACACATTACCATTCAGCACAGGAATACTGTTTCTAAAAATAGTAACAAGAGTCAACCTAACAAGGGTCAGTCTGTATGTATCTGTTTGTGTGTTAGTGTGCGTGTGCTGAAAGTGTGTTTACGTAGCTTACATATGCAGTGATTCATAAATATTTGTGCACAGTTTGATTTTCTGTACTTGATTGCTAGTTTTAGAGGTTCACATACCTTTTGCCACTGATGTGATGATGTAGTGTAATGTTGGATCATTTTCCTCAATAAATTAATGACCAAGTATAATGTTTTATCACATTTATTTAATTGGGCTATTTTCATCTACTTGTGTGAAAATCTGATGATGTTAAAAGTCATAGTAGTGAATCATTTCTATAGTTGCATTTATTTAGTCAACATTTCCATACATGCGCTTTGTGTTGTTGTAAAATGAAAGTATAGATGTGGGTGTTATATACAAAAAAAGTGTACATACACAACTGTATGGTCATACATATATTTGTTCCTAACCAGAAATGTAAATGTAAATACTTTTAAATATTTATTTTAAAGACTCTCACAAACACACACATACACACACACACACACACACACACACACACACACACACACTTGCTTGCTGGTTTTGCAATTTTGTCTGTTTGTATGAGTATTTGTATGTATTTTTAATACTGGCTCTCTTTTTCCTCAGCTGGCTATGCGAGGTCCTCCAGGTCCAATGGGTCTGACAGGACGATCTGGCCCTGTGGTGAGTTCCTTGTGTGGAATAACAGAGCATATTCCAATTTAGAAACAGAAAAATTGCAACTTATAATAATTATATATCTATGGACCACAAATGTACACAAATGTTAAATGGTCAGGCTGATATATCATTAAAACAACCTTGAAAGTGCACAAAAATTGTCTGTTCCAAAGGACTTGAAAGCTTGATTCTCGTCTACTCTTTAACAAACCCAGTTTATCTGTAATGTATTGCAATATGATTACATATGAAATGACTTGACACTTGGCAAGTAATTAAAGTTTTTATACTTAGTAAAAGGCTGCCCTCTGCTGTTCATTTCAGTTTAGTACTATTCACTGTAGATTTCTTTTTGTCTCTTTCCAACACACTCTATGCCCACCCCATCCCCTCACTTACTTCCTGTCTCTCCAAATCAGGGACTTCCGGGTGCACCTGGTCTGAAGGGTGAATCTGGAGACCAGGGTCCTCAGGTAAGACAGCAAACACACTCAGACACAACCAAGTATTTCATACTTAGCGGAAGACAAAGTCATCGTCAAATAGTTATGAATATGCATGAATATGCATAGGCTTGTGTAGGATTATTTGACTAATTATACAATATAATTTCTTATTCAGGGTCCAAGAGGTATTCAAGGACCCCCAGGACAAATGGGACAACCTGGAAAGAGAGTGAGTATATCCTAAAGGAAGTGATTAAGTTGAGGAAAAATTAACTTATCATTTGCTTTAATGTACTTCTGTTATTTTACATCAATGGTATTGTTCAGTAAAATGTATTACCAAGTTTTAGTCATGGTTATCATTTTAGGATTCCCAGTTACATAAATCAAGTCAAGTCCTCTCAGATTTGTCATTAGCATTGTCACAAAGAATCTTTATAATTATCCAGGCCCGAAGTCCTAAATGAGCAAGCTTAGTGTGACCATGGCAAAAAAAAAAAAAAGACTTCCTAAAAGGTCTACAGAAGGACCTGATATAAAATGCGAAATGTATAATTTGTCACTGAGCAAAATAACAAAGAGTAAGCCAAGAAAATCATAAGAAATGAGGTCACAATTGCAGTCAGAGAAGTGTAAGTGGCATCCTACAGTAATGCACAAAAAAATTAAGTCTATTAAGGATTCAAATCCCTGGGAGCGATCCAAAGCGCTGTAGGACAGGAAGCATTTAGGTTATGAAGGCATGAATAATCATCAAAACTAGGGAATTACCCACAAACACTGATAAGCTGCGATTGTTTAACAGTGAATTACCAGTGGTCTTTCAGTTGTGAAATGTTGAGACAATGAAATGAAACAGTAAACTGCATTGTTTAGCTTGATCAAACCAGGAGATGATCCTGTAGTACAGCCATTAATAAAAATATCACATTTCAAGTTTATTATAATCACATATGTTGAATCAATAAAACTGCCAAAATGTTGACATGAAAACATTTCGATTAAGCATTTATTGAGAACTAACAGAATGTCAACACAGAATGCAATCCTCACTGATTCTCAACTACAAGACAATTTTGTTTTTGAAAAAGAATATGACCTTCGTGAGCAGAAAACACTGAAAATGTTACTAGGCTTAAACAAATGTAAATACAATGTATGATATCTCTGATTGTTTGAAAGGGTCGTGCTGGAGCTGATGGAGCCCGTGGGATGCCAGGAGAGCCTGGATCCAAGGTAAGAGCAGCTATGCAAATTACTACACTGTACCTCATAATATTTAATTGTATTTTAAGTATTACTATATGAAAAATAACTAAATATTAGTTAATATATTGCTATATATAGTGATTGTCAGACACGATCTTAGAAACTGCTGCACTGTGGTTAGTGCCAGTTTCTAACCAGTGTTGCCTGTTTGTGTGTGTTTGTATGTAGGGTGACAGAGGGTTTGATGGACTTCCAGGTCTCCCTGGAGAAAAAGGACACAGGGTGTGTATAACCACTGCTCTGTTATATGAAACACACACACACACACACACACACACACACACACACACACACACACACACACATACACACATTCTAGCTTTTTCCTGGACGCTTTATTTATCTTATTAGCTATATAATGCAGTGTATATACGTATTCTTTTATTTTTGATTATTTTTAGGTTTAATTGATTTCATGATTTAGTTGTTCAAAATTAACAAATTAAACTAATTTTTGTTTGTAAAAAGGCAGTTTTCTTTTTTTAATAACACTTACACCAGTAACTTACACAAACCTCTCAAAAATAAATGGAAAACTTAGTTTGACATTTCTCCAACCATGCATGTACTTTTCATAGCCAATGTGGCATAGCTAATTGCAGCATAAATGTTTTGAGAATGTTCTACTAACTTTTTATGGCTTCTACAGTTTCAGCAAGACTGCTTAAGCTATCCGTCAATGTTAGTTTGTCATAATTTATAGCATGGAGGATAGGGATGGGAATTAGACAAAATTAGACATTATTGTTTGTTTTTACTGATGATGAACAGTCACTGAATAATATTTTAGCTTTATGAACATTGTTAGTAATTATTTCTCAGTTTCTTTATTGAAGTACAACCAGTTAATACAGGACATGTGTATGCAGTACCACAACATATAAAAGCATCTATAGGCCACAGTGGCATGTGCAACCATTTAGATCCAATTAAATCCCATTAGACCTGAACAATAGCATCATCTGGCAGTTTCATCTGGATGCCCAAATGACACTTCTAAAGCCTGAAGAAGCTTGATTAAAATGGAATTGTAGCAGCTTGAGGCTGAACTGTTCTGAAACGAAGATGAAAAGGCTAAGATATGCTAAAGGTCACAAAGGTTGGAATGTTTGTTTGGAAAGTTTGCTCCAAGTTTGAAATTTGCCAATATGTTGCTAAACTTTTGCACAGTTCTGCATTTCATAACATGTTCTTCAGGCATTTTAGCAACATTTTAACATTCATTAAATTCATTGACTGTTCTACAAACACAGCTAGCTAGTTGAGGGGGAATTCAGTTATATGTAAATGTAACCCTACTTTTCATATGATGAAACTTCATATGGTAAAGCTTTAAATTTATTTTAGTCAAGGGAACAGAATGATCAGATAATAGGATAACTTACTTGATGAATGCGGTAACATCTTAAATTTGAAAAACACAAATAGCAAATACTTTCGAGAATTGAGAATTTTTGTTGATCATTTGTTGAACTTTCATGCTCTTTCATGGAGTACAATAAAAGTAATTATTGTTGTTAAATAGTGAGGTCAGATATTTTATAGCTGAACCGATTATGGAGAAAACATAATCATCTTATCTGAATTAAGACAACACAAAATACACAACTCTAAGACCTTACATAAATGAAGTTTTCATTTTGAAGAGGCTTATCTTTCCTAGATTGCAAGGGAACCTTCTTCCTTTTATTTTACTGAGCATTTTCCTCTTGTGTTTTGTAAGGCAGAATTGATTTTCTCTTTTTTGCCAGTGATCTGAGAAAGAGAATGTGGGTATTGCTGAGCTAATTTTATTATCGTTATGAATGTCAGGCTTTATTTGTTTTCCAGTTGATAGATGGCTTCATTCAAAATGTCCTTGGGCTGCACAGAATGCCTGATTAAAATTATACTGTCCGCCTGTCATTAGTCCAATCTATGACCAGGAGCACTATTAATCTACCATAAAAATTCATACCTACTTTATTAGAAAAGATGTATGCATACTGTTAGCACTTCTCCTCCATATCAATGTACAAGATTGTTAGCTGTAACAAATGACCTGTCACTATTATGGATTGGCTGCATTGCTGACACCATGGCAAGCATCTCCATACAAATATTATCATTCAGCATGAACAAAAATGACCAAATTCAGCCCAACAATGTCTTTTTACTATTATTAGAGTTCTTGGAGGGTTCCAATGTGCTTTCAGTCTCTCTCTTTCGCATATACAGTTTTACGTCTGGATTGTCACAGCTTGGGTTATAAGAATTGTTTAATATTACAGAAGAACTGATATTTCTCTCTCATTCGCTCTCTCTCCCTCCCTCTCTTTTTATCTTTCTCTTTCTGTTTCTCTCTCTCTGTTCTTCAGGGAGATTCTGGTCCCTCGGGACCCCCTGGTGCTCCTGGAGAGGATGGACCAAGAGTAAGTGTTTATCGGAATGAGAAATTAAAGATAGCTTTTCAGATAGACAGATTTTCTCTAACTACGACTTTAATATGGCAATGTGTCTTATTTCCGTAGGGTGAGGATGGAGAGATTGGACCACGAGGACTGGCTGGAGAGAGTGTAAGTCCTGTGGAATTTTATTAAATGTCCTTTATAGGTAAGTTAATGAGAGGTTGGGGATTAAGGGATGGGTGTAGTGAATGAAAGAATGCATGGGATGCATGATGGAGGGTAGGGATGTATGAGTGTTCTGATATAGAATGAGAGCATAAGGAAAGGCTTATTGAGATGTTGTAGTTGAAGTGGAGAGACTTGGAGGAAAGGTAGGGAAGCTGAAAAAATGCTGATACTGTGAAAAACATTATTTCTCATAAGGTTTCAGTAAAATTGCAGATAATGTAACTGAAGGACAGAGAACCTGGCAAGAAGGGTAAATAGGCTAAAGAAAGAGCATGTTTGGGGGCTTGTAGGCTGAAATAGGTAAGATAAATACAACACCCCCTAGTCTCAGATGTCTAGCTGTGACTATATTTTGGTTCCTTTTGCTGTTTTCATTGCTACGTGGCACTGGTTTCATGGGATAATGCCATTTACCCTGTGTCATAAAGTACTGTTTATTCTATCATTGTTTTCACTCGCCTTCTTGTATTGTGGTTCCTACTTGGATCATGTTTCAGCATGTATTGCTTAAAAAAGCCTTACCAAAGCCACAGGCTTGGTCTTTTCTACAAAAGGAGAATCATTCTCAGAATCATCTGACGGCTAACCAGAATCAGCATAGCAACATATCAACTATATGTTTCTGTTATATCTCATTTGGATCTGTTCATAGACAATTTTAGGAAATGGTGGCCCTTGTCGTGTCCTAGTACCTCTGTTCAGAGGAGCTTTTCATATTGTCTCTATTTCCCTTAGATTACTCGTTGTTGGTGAATGTTGTCCCTTAGCAGCCTCAATACAATTCCCTTAGAAGTGTGCTCCAGTAGTCCATCTCCCCTGATGCTAAGTTCACATTTCCATATCCACACGTGTCATAGATTCACCTAATTGTCTCAGTTGTCATGAACTCTGATCTCACTAGCTTATGTACATCATCTGTGAAACCTGTACAAGATTCCATGATTTGTTTTTATGTTGCTTCTGGGGAAATGGATTATCAGGGCCCAGCAGAGCCATTTATTAGTAATTTAAGCATATTCATCCCTTAACTTAGCATGTTTTTTTAAACAGATTAAAATACGTAGCACAGTCTCTACTGTCCGCTTATGTGCAGAACATTCTTTGACCAAACATTACCAATTACCATTGTTTACATAACTGTGAACTCTACTGATTTTCCTGTCAGGGACCCCGAGGTTTGCTTGGTCCACGAGGCCCTCCAGGACCTCCTGGCCAGCCTGTGAGTATTATGAACTTGTTAACTTTTCCACTAGCACTAGCTTGTTGTAAAAGCTTAGAGCTAATCAAACCCTATGTATTTCCACAGGGTGTAGCTGGTGTTGACGGCCCTCATGGCCCCAAAGGAAATATGGTAAGATCATTTCTTCCATGCTGTTTTCACTCTGCTAGTTTATTCAGTACGGCAAGTGGCCTGTTTTGTTTTTAGTGCTAAAGTAGTATAATAAATATTAAACATGCCCCAAAGCAAAAAACATTTTGTATTTTGGCATCACTTCATGCCCAAGGAAAAGAGCTGAGAGTAAATATGAATAATTATTAATAATGATAACAATAATAATAATAATAATAATAATAATAAAATTATATATATATAGTGATATAACTGTATTACTATAAAATCTTTATAGATTTTTTTACCTCTTTGACCAAACTTGCTGCCTGTTGAAGTGAAAGAAAAATCTGAAAGGGTTGTGAACTTATATGACCTTATGAAGTCATGTTTTCCCAATACTCTTTGCTGCCCAGTCTGTTTACTTGAAGTCCACTTGCTAAATAACGCTCACCCCTTGGTCATCTAAGTTAAATAGTCAATTTCACTGAAGGCAAAACCATTTACGTTGGGTAAAGAAATATGTAATGTGTGTCTTACCAGCCATGACAGTAAATGATGTTTGTGGACTAGCCAAATAGATAGAGCCTTCTCATATTATAAATGTCAGGCTTTGCATAGATACTTTGGAAATAGTAGCAAAAGGGACTTTCGAACAAAAAGAAAGTAAGAATGCCATGCTGCTACAATCTGTTTAAACAAGATAGCATGAGATTATTTACAAAATGCAATACATCTTATATATTTTAGCACTTTTACTAACGTGGTAAAAGGCAGCACGGTGGCTCGGTGGGTAGAACCGCTGCCTCACAATAAGAAGGTCCTGGGTTTAATCCCAGGGTGGAGAGACCTGGGTCCTTTCTTTGTGGAGTCTGCATGTCTTCCCCGTGTCTGCGTGGGTTTACCCCGGGTACTCCGGTTTCCTCCCACAGTTCAAAGACATGCATGTTAGGTTAATTGATTACTCTAAATTGACATGACTCGTGTATATATATGTGACTGGTGTTAAGATAACCTTGTGTATGGATCTTACCTTGTGTGTGTCGCTTACATGGCCACTGATGCTGATAGTGACATTAAAGAAGCCAAATAAATAAAACTAACGTGGTAAATGATCATGTGTTTTAGGGACCTCAAGGAGAACCAGGTCCTCCTGGTCAGCAAGGAATCCCAGGGACACAGGTGAGCATCATGTCAGCTACGATCAGAAAACAAAAGTTCTATGTTATTATTTTAACTATTACTACTAATTGTTAGATAGATAGTAAAATATACCCTATTTTTGTGAGCAGTGTATTTAAGTATACATGCTCTTTAGTTCATTAACAAATGACTTTCTTTTATGCCATATGCAATCAAATTTCATAGACACACATTGAAAATCATTATTATTGTTGTTGTTATTAGTAACAACAACATCAACAACAACAATAATAATAAATAATAATAATAATAATAATTTATTTATTTTCCTAGGACAGGGTGTAATTTGGGAACCAACATTGTGACATTGTGATAATCCATAACAGTTCACACAAACTTAATTACTCACACTGTGACACTTTAGGCACACCAGATATCCTTATTATTATTTTTTTTCAAGTTAATAATGTTCACATGGTTAGAAATGTAAGAGATTGTTGGCACTGGGTTCTAATTGTTATGCTATTCACCGGAAGTGAGAGTACTCAAAGCAGCTCATTCATACAGTGTTGGGTTTATGTTACATCTGCAGTTGCACACACAGACAGACACATACCCCCCCCCACACACACACACACGCAGAGTAAATACACACCTCTTCAAGTCTACATTTTCTCAACAATGAGGGCATTATTAGCACTCTACTCACACTAAGGCTGTTTGTCTGTTCTGTCTGGCAGGGGCTGCCTGGACCTCAAGGACCAATTGGACCACCGGGAGAAAAAGTAAGATTACATGATCTTCCCACGTCATCTGAGACTACAGCCACCATGCATTATTTATTCAGATTTTTTATCACCAAGAAACATATATATATATATATAACCGAGAAACCATATAAAACAAAAAAAACCATAAAACTTTTTTCATATATTGCCTTTGGAAAATTTCCAGTTTAAAATTATTTTTGAACTCTCTTGATATGTGCAGATATCTATGTGAGGATGGTTAGATATAATTAATTTACTTTTTCTATTCAGTGTATAATGTCACAAAAACTCTCTAAGTGATTTTTCCAAGTATCCAGTATTGCTTTAAAATCAGTAACTTTATTGGCCATTTTAAACATAGGAAAATATTAAGCTGGCTGGTTTGTTAAATCATATCACTCAGACAGTAGACTCAGTAGGCAAAAGAGACTTACTGTAAGCACTGTAAGTAAGTACCTTATTAATGAGATTTGAGGCCATCAAGCCTACTTGGTTATGAGAAGCTCCTCTGCTCTGGACCATTTTGTAACATAGTTGTTCAAATAAGCAAGTGCTAAGTGCCTGTGCTTTGCTAAAACGTATTGCAGTTACAACACTGAGAAAATTGTGAATTCTGGTAAATATTCTTCTTTACCATGTTATGGGAGAAGGCAATGTAGCCAGCCATGTTGCACCCCCGACACACACACACACCAATATGTTTGCATCATATGTTGTTAGCTGAATTCATTTCTCAAAAATATCAAATCAATACTTTGCCAAGGCAATGTAGTTTGCCACAAACTTCCAGTGCTACCTTGTTAACTTTAAAAACCTCTGACTGTGTTGTTCTTGCCCTTTCAAATAATTTCACTGAGCCATCTTTTGTGGTAGAGTGCATTGTCTCCAAATGTCACAGGAACACATGCAATTTTAATAGCCCTGAATAGTAACTTTTCCCCACATATCTCACATATTGACCTGGGGTCATTAACATTCCAAGTGCCTATAAAGCCATACTTAGTGTCACCATTATTTTTATTTATTTTTTTTTTACTTCCTGACATCTTGTTATACTTAACGGGGCTTTCTTTGGGTTGGATCACAGAGAACTATTAGAAAATCCCAAAAACTTCTCAACACTATACAACAACTGTTGCCACAAAACAATCAAGACAGCATACAGTACACTCTCTCCATAATTCCACTATTTACATTTTGATATAATTTCTTTCTTCTGTAATTTACAACTCCTAATCAGAAAACAAGTTGGGATATTATGGTAAAAAAAACAAAATCCTTAGTGTGTCTTACTTTTATTTTGACTTTTATTTCATTGTAGACAGTATTAGATGAAGTATCCACAAAAGGCCTCGTGTTTGAGGATCAGACATGAGCAAATGATCATGTAGTTTGTCAACATGGGTGCTGGACTAATCTACATGCAGTCCTGACCTGTCCCCAGTAGAAAATGTGTGGAGAATTTTGAAATGGTAAATGCAGCAATGGCAAGCTGTAATGTTGCACACCTTAAGATGTGTTTGCAGGCAAAAACAGGGCAAAACAACACCTGAAACACTAAATCACTTGGTATCCTCTGTGAAAAAACATATTCTAAGTGAGATGAAAAGGAATGGCCATAATACAATTGGATAAATGTTATTATTCCAATGTGTTTCAGGAATGACATGGAGATATGTTAACAAATTAAATATTTGCCAGACAAAATGAAATATCATCATTCATATTGTTCATAGTGTTTTTAATAAAATACTAAATGTATGAAACACTGGTCATTGTTACTTTCCCAACTTATTTTCTGATTTGAAGTTGTACATCACTTTCATGTTTGCATTATTGTTGACTCTCTTGACATTTACCTCGTCACTCACTAGTTTTCATTATCGCTCTCCTTCATTTGCATAATTGCTGAAAACTGTTTACATCACTGATCTACTCAGTCATTATGTGATTTGTCTTACCAGTCATTTATGCCTATCAGATGTTTACATCAGCTCTCTCTCTCTCTCTCTCACTACTTCCATTATCACTCTATTTACCTCAACACTCTGTCGTGTTTACAGTTTCTCAACATTTACATCATCCCATCACCTGATTGCAAGTAGATGGGGGCCTTGAAGAAAAAAGAAGTGCCTTAATGCTTACCTTTTGTATATTGAGGTTTGGGTCAAGTGGAGCTAAGCTTGAGTCTCAAGGGTAAGAGTTACAGAGCAGGGTGTGATTGCGTTCTTTAGGTAGGAAAGGTTTGGTCCATTTTTAGCTTTGTAAGCAAGCACTGATGCTTTAAATTTGATGCAGGCAGCTACAGGGAGAAAGTGAAGGGAACACAACAGTAGATGACCTTAGGTAACTTTTGTAAATTGAAAGCCAGGCACAATGCTATATTTTGAATTTGTTCCAGTAGTATGAGTGTACACATGAGAATGCCTTCTAGATTGGCTTTACAACAGTTTAGTTTTAATACAGGAAAATACAAGATGAGCAACTGGGTGGAAATAAAAATCTCCTGATGGTGTAGAGAAATATTTGCATGACCAGGTCAGTTTAGCTGTATGAGCCAAGAAACTCAGCTGGTTATTAAAAATCACTCCAAGGTATCGTTCTTTCTCTGAGGGTGTGATGAAGGAGTTTACGAGATCTTGATGAGAGGGCTCCAGGAATGTAAAGCAGTGCAGTCATATTAAAATTATGTTTCTAATGATGCGCTTACATTCACAATGAGATGTCATCCAGATATGCACGATGAGTGTCATCAGCATAACAATGTTCTTTGAGGTTATGGCTACGGCAACAAGAGGAAAATGGATGCACAGGGCAAAAGGGTGAGTAATGAGCTTTGTGGGAAGCGTTAATGTGGTGCAGAAGTGGATCCTCTCCATTTTGGTCCCTCCAGGTTTCAACTTGTGATTCCAAGGCTAGAAAAGTTGTGAAGGACAGTCTTGTGGTTAGCAAATGTTGATGAAAAGTCAAGATGTTCTGCTGTTCTGGCAGTAGGACATTTCTGATTTGAGAAGGAGTGTGCTGCTTTGAAAACAGACTGGTTGTGATGCTGTAGGTGAATCTATGTCATAACGGAGTTGTTCAGTTGTTCAGTCGGAGCTGAGTCTCTGGCTATCTAGCTGAGTCTCTGGCTATCTTCAAACGCCGTTTAAAGACCCATTTATTCCACACTTACCTCAACTAAACCCCCCACC
>JAVSBV010021516.1:0-12062 GCA_033117975.1 Parotocinclus spilosoma | reverse complement strand
GTCATCCCCACCGATGGCTCTGTAAGGGCGATTGGCGCGGACGACTACAAGCTCCGGGAGCGGGTAGGACCCTAACATGATTTCAACCTTTTTTGCATTTGCCAGTCTTTAGAATTTGGTAGAGTATGCAAGACAAAACAGTCAAGCCATGAGGCCTAACAAATAATATAAAATGACAATATAAATGATTTTGCCCATTCCTTACATTTTCATTATTACATATACAGTAAAATCAGGAGTTGGCTCAGGTACATTACTGCCCATCTGTGCATTGTTTTGTTGTTTATTTTTTTCCTCTACTTGCAGAATTCAACGCATATGACTGACTCTAGGGGTGTATGGCAGTGCTATTCCCTTAAACTATGGTTCAGCCAGAGGATCTGTTCTGTTTGCAGACTGCTGTACTGTACACTGTCAATGATGGAGACAAGCATAGGCATGGTGGGGGGCACTGACAAGCTCTAAGGCAGTAGCATCTTTACTGGCAGTCTGTCCATGTTTGAAGCAGCTTGTTACTCTCACAGATTTGGCAGGCTCAGCCACATGACAGAAACTCCAGAATGCTATATATCCTGACTCGACAGTCACTGGGGCACCTGGTAAGGGAAACTGCAGTCGTTGAAGTCATGAGCCTTAAGACTCGAGAGAACTTTCTTAGGCAGATGTCCTCATACATATTCCTTCCCAGTTATGGAAAATTGTGTTTTACAAATGGGATAAGGTTATTATGCTAAATTGAATTTTTACTTTTTTTAGATATAATATTTTTCAAGTCAACTACATAATAATATACAATATTTTGGTCATCTGTCCACCCGTGGTGAGGGTAACAATGGCTTTGCAACATTTTCCAGCCTAGTGAGCACCAATACATTTTATTGGTTATCAAAAATCGAATTTGTTCATGCCATGATAGATTTACACAAATATGCATTACGAATATCAAACTTTAAATACAACAGGTTGCCTACTCACACGATGGCCAACCCATTGATTTAAAACATCAGAAAAATAGTTTAGCCTCCAAATGAACTGCTATTATTAGCACTTTATCTACATTTAGGACAGGTGTGAAAATGTGACCATGTTTTAGATCATATCTATGCAGAAATATGTACTGCCCACAAAAATTAGGAGATATTTCAAGAAGAAATATTCCATAATGAAATATACCCTATTTCTGTTAGCAGTGTAGCAGAGCTCACAAAATTTTAAGCACCACTTTATGCTAGGCAAATGGCTCAAAAATGCAGACAGCACACTTACCAGGACTGTAACAACGCGTAATACCACACCACGCATGTTGTTCTCCAGTTTACGATCTGACAGGCTTCCATTTAACCCATGGATTGGGTCCCAGGTTGCCAGCTGAAAAAAAAGAAACACAAACAAATTTTCTAATCAGTATTAATCGAATGAGATGTCGACATTAAGACATTAACATGCTGCAGAGGTTCAACTATAGAACCTACTATTAACTTTTGTGTTATGTCACTTTGATGAATATGTTTAGTATTTCAAGCTTTGTGCATTGATATCATTACCCAGATTCAATCAAACAATTTAGTACTTTTGGCCTACTTTTTATTTTCAACATTTCAGCATAATAACGACGACATGAAAAACAGACTGCATTTTCACTTTCATTGTATTGGGGGCATTACGAATTTACAACCCAGAATCAGTTAGGATGGTAGAAGATACCAAATGATGAAATATTTCAGGTATTATTTTGTCCCATTGTGCCTGCAAATACGTCTTAAAATGTGCAACAGTCCCTGTTTTTTTGTTGGAAAAAGGTGCATATTGGAAGCAGCATATATTTTTCTGTCATTGTACTTTTTTGCATTAACTCTTTGAATTGTCTCTTAATTGTCTGATAAATGCTGGAAATGTAAATGTAAATCAACTGTTGTTTTTTTCCTTGGTCTACATGTTCAACATCTGTTATTTAATACACCAGTGGTGGCCGCCTTCTCCACACCATGTACTTTTTTGAATAACCAAAGTAACACACTTGGGAAATAAAACACACCTCACAGTTACATGTTCCAATACTTTTGACACAAAATGTTGAGACAAAATGTTGAGACAAAATGTGTATCTTATGAACGGTTTATCAGATTCAGATGTATATACCTGGAAATAAAAGCTGAAATGTAGATATTTTGCCTAATAATGATCTTTTAATGCAAAATCCAAATGTTTTCAGTCTATAGCAACAATTAAAGAACTGACCTGAAACAGACTATATATTCTTGGCAGTTATGGAACATCACTGTTATGATACTGGAGAGAGGACCCAAGGATGCGGGAGTGGGAATCGAACAAAGTATTTTAATAATAAGGGATAACCAAAAAGGCAGAGCAAAAGACTCTCCAAAATAAAGAACAAAAAAATGGGGAAAACATGCAGCTGTGGTGTGTCCCGAGTGGGAATGGCACATACAGCTGACATGTGCGCGAGTTGCCGGTAATACACACTGAAGCGGCAGAGTAGCGGACGTGCGGTAAGCACAGTAAAGCGCCAATTTGGGACGCTTCCCAAATGGAGTGGCGCGGAGGGGCACCGGAACGCCGGGGGCGAGCCCAAGCGTGAGTGCGCTGAGAGAGCAGGAAGAAGTCGCATCGGGGCGCGTCCCAAACGGAGCAGCCAACCGAGCGAAGTGACGCTAAGCAGTGGTACGGAGTGAGGCAAAGCTTCGGGAAACCCTTATATCTCCCTAACCAGTGTCACGTTGCGTCACGAGCGAGAGACCAAACGTACTGTGTGTAACGACCTGACCACAAACAACGCTAGGACCCGCATTTAGCGTTAACGGGAGCTCCGGTGTTCGTCATCACGTTGCCAATTAAACACCGGATATAAACCGTCTCACCAATTGCTCTGTAATGGCGGACGACGGCGCATTCGTGAGTGTGAGGTAGGAACACTAACAATCACCAGTGAATAAAGTCTGCACTGATAGTGACTAGTGGGATACTTGAATTTCTGTCAGCTATGAAAATGTACATCTAATATACATCTTAGTTTTCCTTAAAAAGTGCACAATATGGCATGTTTATATTCATGTTTATATAAAACAAAAACATGACATTAATCAGCCACTGTCAAAATGCATATAATAGCTGTTAAGTTCATAAAAGTAAAGTAAAATATAGTAGCAAATCCCTACATATATGTGAAATACCACTGACTGACCTATTGACTGACTGACTGACTGACTGACTCATCACGAAATCTCTTTGTGAACTGAACGTATTTACATGAAATAAAGCACATAAAAAGTCTTACATACGGACCTGTCTCAAGTCTCCGTCATCCAGTCAAGTTATCTTTAACTTTTAACTTTAATCAAGCGCTTTAAATTCAAATACGCTTATATGCACAATATTAAGGTATTTCACTGCTCACCACATATTACCGCTCGCAAAGCAGAGAGAAACGGAGACCTTCACACTGTTAAACTGCTTTACTGAAATAACTCTATAAAGTTTAATATGAAAGCTCAGGACTATAAATCAAACTTTAAAACCAGTTCATATGTATATTGTATGATATGCTGCATGAAAGTACTCATGGCTGAAATGTGTACTTTAAAGGGATACTTCATCATTTGTACATTAAATACAATTAGTGATATCACCAGTGTAAGTCTGACCTGATTCTACTGTACCGTTTTGTTTATAAATCCATATTAAAGTCATGCTACCATGATTTACACTGGTGATAGTAGAGGCTTCCACTATTGGTTGGCAGTGGAATTGTTTTGGCATTATGGGAAATGAGTACATAATTGGCCAAATGGTAGTATGACATTGCATTATTATTAACCCCTGTTTGGGCTGGCATTCAAGCCTTATGATAAACTCATGAGAAACACTATACAGGAACAGCATTTTGCACAGTGCTTCTTAAGATATTTAAATATATCACTAATTGTATTTAACCCTCCTTTTATCTTTGGGGCCAATTTGTTCAACGTCTTTAAATAAATGATTGACACATTTTTTAGCTTCATATTTTATGACTTTTCCTAATTTAATAGAGACAACTGGGTAAACATAAAATTAACGCAATAATACGTTTTCTTTGTCCTGTAAACATGTTGTACACATCTGTGTTATTTGAATTATTTGATATCTACTTGTTGAGGCGTCCACTTTCATTTCTGGGACAAATAGCCTTTGGGAAAGACACTGATCCTTCCAAGGTCAAAGCTGTACAAAGCTATCCAACTTCACAATCAGAGAAAGAGGTCCAACGGTTTCTAGGGCTCGCAGGATGGTACCACTGTTTTATGCAGAGCTTGCTGAACCATTGCATGCGTTTATGCAGAGCTTGTTGAACCATTGAAAAGGTGCCCTGTGGGAATGGACTCACCAGCGTCAACAAGCATTTAAGGACCTGTGGAACGCTTTGCAAAGGGTATGTGTCCCCTGACTTTACAAAGCCGTTCAAACTGATGCCAGTGATGTGGGGCTAGGAGCAGTGTTAACACTGGAGTCTGATGCAGGAGAACATGTGATAGCGTATGGATCTCAGCTACTACATGGTGCAGAAAGAGCCTACTCAGTATCTGAGAAGGAGTGTCTGGCAGTGGTCTGGGCTGTGGAAAAGTGGAGACGGTATCTGGAAGGATAACACTGAGATAGTTACTGACAATGCTGCTCTCACCTGGGTCTTTAACCATCCCTAACCTTCCTCTCGTCTTACCAGATGGGCAATATGGTTACAAGGCTTTGATTTTAAAGTAAGTTATCGAAAAGGACAATGTAACATGGTACCATGTTCTCCATCTCGGAGTCGGGTTAGTGATGTAACCCCCTTGTAGTGTGTCAGGCCAAACCAGATCCCAGTCTTCCAGTCAGTTGGGAGGAGACAGGAAAAGGTCAAAAGGCAGATGCATCTTTGCAGTCATTGTGGGATACAGCTAGATGTCAGCCAGTTGATCCCACTCGTTTTCATTATGTCATACAGAACGATAACTTGTATAGGAGCGTTCCTAACAAGCAACAAGGGCATACGCTGCAACTGGTTGTACCAACTGACCTCAGAAACCAGTTTCTCCAATTTGCCCATGACAACCCCTTGAGCGGTCACCCAGGATAGATAAAGAAATTTCAGATGTTGCTGAATGTAGAATATTGGCCAGAAATTCGTAAAGATTTCTGGAGTTACTGCAGACAAATAATAACTTGTCAACAATATAAGCACCGAATAGAGGTCCCCAGTTGTTGGGAGTAGCGTCAAGTGTTACAATATGTATCAAATAATATTCACCTACTACCTCGCTATCGTACTAAGCACACTATTACTAGTACAGATACTTCAGCTGCGTTTATTAATAACCTTTCCGACATAACTTTTAATACACTTACAGGACCCGATCATCTCGAGCTTGCAACTATCCAATTAGAATGTGTATTTTAACCCTGGATGTAGTTGCTCCTGCTAGAGTCAAATATATTAGAACAAAAAAGCTGGCACCTTACCCGTACTTTAAACCAAAGAGCGCGCAGTTTAGAATGCAAGTGGTGAGGTAGAAAATTGGAGGCATTTATGACCATATGGTGGGATAGCATGGCAGAGCATAAACACGCCCTTACCAAAGCTACAACTGTGTTTATCCTCAATCATAGAGAAAAATTAGATTTTTATTTAACACAGTCTCCAGATTAACTAAAAACCATCAGAAAATCAGACTCTGAAGTTCTCAAGACTCAATGCTCATCACATCTATTCAGCAACCTTCCAGATGCAGCACTTATGTAGATTTGTTTAATTAGCTCTAAATCAGGACTATAATCTTTTAACCCGATCACTAATACTAAATTGTCCTCACTGATCAGCTTGTCTAAGTCAGCAACATGATCCAATCCCTACATATTTACTCAAAGTATTAATACAGCACATTATAAAACCATTACTTATTATTTTAAATTCATTCCTTACCTGTGGTTATGTGCCAAAATCCTTTAAATGTGCTGTAATAAGACCCCTGATCAAAAAATTATTTATTTATTTGGCTTTTTTAACGTCGCTATCGGCATCAGTGGACACATGTAAGCGACACACACAAGGTTATATCCATACACAAGCAGTCACCTTTTTGCACCAAGTTGCATTAAAACAACACCATACAAACATGCAAGGCATCTTCTCGGCAAATGCAGATTCGTGATTCATAACTGAATATGACTTTGATCCAATCATCCACAACATAGTTGCTTCTCTTTAATCCACTGTAATCTTGTTTAATTTGATTAGGTGTTCTAGTGCTTTGTTTGGCTTTGCTATATGTGGAGAACATGGATACAATGTTGATTTTGCAGGTGTTCCCATCTACAAAAAATGAGAGATCTGTCATTATTATCCTAGGTACACTTCTTCTAAAAAAAAAAAATCCAGAAAATCCCATATGATTTTTATTGCATGAAATAGGAAAATAGGCAACAGCTTGTTGTCTTCCACTGTCTGGGTATCCATACAAGATCTCACCTCTTGGGGTAAGGATGATTCGGAGTAAGGCCTATGACCATGACCCGAAACACACAGCCAGGGCAACTAAGGAGTGGCTCCGTAAGAAGCATTTCAAGATCCTGGAGAGGCCTAGCCAGTCTCCAGACCGTAACCATTTTTCTATTGTATCAAATACTTATTTTATAAAAATGAATTTTAATTGAAAATTAATTGTTTAAAAATTATAATGTGATTTTCTGATCTCCCACAGTTGAAGTGTACCTATGATAAAAAATAAAAAAAATTATACACCTCTCCATTCATTGTAGAAGTGAAAAAGACTGCCTAAGCCACAGTGAGACTGCAAATATATTCTAGTGAAACATAATATTTGAATGTTCCAGTTATGATACAGTATTTAAAGTAGAGATGCACCGATTGCAATTATCTTGGCTGATTCTGATTTTTTTTTTCTGTCCAAGAAGTATATATGACAGCATACAAATCATCTTCCTCCGCTACTTACTTCTGTCATGCATCCGGCAAACAGCACTCACTCAATCACTGTGAACTAGAGTGCTAAAGTTATTGCAGTAACCCAAATAATATTATCACTGCTCCCTCACTAGTATTGATATATAGAAATAGACTATTTGTTGCTCTTTTTAAAAAAAAAATTGCAAGCAAGCATACCTGCTCTGGCTGGTGCTGGCAGAGGGGGCAATATCTGGGGTCAACACATATAGGCTGTTATTCTTGGGCAGATGTAAACTCTTCAGCACCGTCTAAAAAGACATAAGACAAAAATGATCCAATGGAAGAGTAGAAAATAAATTAAAGTGTTCAACAAGACAAAAATCAAACAATTTATTTGCCCCTTATTCTTAAATAATGTTTTTTAAAATGACTTGGTGGAAAGCAGTACATGCAAACCAGAAACGCACACATTTTTCGGAAATCAGAGATATGTTAAATGAAAGGTGCGAGTCATTTCAAGTTTAAGCAACTTATTCTTTAATCCTAACATCATTTTTCTGCATTTTTTTGCACCAAATACGCATCACACTTCAGATCAGTTTCTCAGGCAAGTTATCCTTGACTAAATCATATGGCTAAGTCAAATTTGAGGCACACTTTGAATGCAGATCATTACATAGACGATATAGACAAAGGTTTGTTGACACCCAAAAAAAAAACAAAAAAACATCTTTGGTATTAGTGTGGAGTTTGCCCCCACTTTTGTTGTCACAACAGCCTTTGTACCTCTAAAAGAGGCACTAGATTTTGGAACATGACTGTGAGGTTGGCTTCTGATATTAGACAATAAGCCCTGACTCACATCTGACATGGCAATGTAGTTTCAAAATGTCAGAAGGGAGCTCAAGGTTTTGTACTATCAACGTTGGTAAACCGATACTCTTTGTTGGAATTTGTCCTTTGTTAAGGACAGCAGGGCAGCAAGTGGTCTGTATCTGGGGTGACCCCTTGAGCAGCAAAAAGTGCAAATAAGCATTAATGTAAGTGTTTTCAGTCCTGTAAATAAGCCTTGGAGAAGTGCTAGCCCATTCCTCCTTACGAAACAGCTTTAACTCTGGGATGTTGGGGAGTTTCTTCACACAAACTGTTCCACAATATTTCTGTTAGACTGAGGTCCGGCCTTTGGATTTTCTATTTTGGAATGGCCAAGTCAGTCTTTAAGTGTTCACTAGTAGAACGACTTGTGTGCTTAGGGTCATTGCCTTGATGCATGACCCACTTTCTCATGG
This sequence comes from Parotocinclus spilosoma, assembly GCA_033117975.1. Classification (NCBI taxonomy): domain Eukaryota; kingdom Metazoa; phylum Chordata; class Actinopteri; order Siluriformes; family Loricariidae; genus Parotocinclus; species Parotocinclus spilosoma. Next base: position 3,833 of record JAVSBV010021516.1, on the reverse strand, counting down.
TGAGATATTGTGAAAAATGTCCTTCAAAATCTAGTATAATTAATTGTTCCATCCATGGTGGCAAGTTGTCCTGACACCAGATCTTTGTACGTTGAGAGTTCAATGACAATGTTCGGTAAACAAACTTTTGACCAAACACATTTTTACCCCTCTGCCCAGGTGTTCTTAAACTAGCTACATTTTACTTTGTTTGATTGATAGTTTTGTTTATTGTACGTCACTTTCAGGGACGCTGGTGCCCAGGATGTTAGAGCTATAAGGCAAGTGTGCAAAAAGCTGCAACACTATGGCGCCTGCTTGATGTGGTTTAAAGGTTTAAGAAAGGTTTATGGCTGTCCTGACCTTTTCAGGACTTGTAACCTTGTGACTTGTACCTTGTTACTACCTCTAATGTAGTTCTTTCACAGCCAGAAGTATTACTATCATGCTCTACAATGAACCCCTAGATGAACTAACTAGAGGTGGACCAAAAAATATCACATGGTGCTGCAAAATGCTCTGGCTGCTCTTTTATTAATAATTACTTTGGAAATTTCCCCTATTTTGGTGAGCAGCGCATAAACCAGGTGCAAGTCATAATCATGCTATGGCTTTTTGAAAGGTTAACAAAATCAGGACAGATGAAGGAAAAGAAACACTCACAGTATCAGATATGTCTCCACTCTTCCAACCTTTTAACTGCATTTTAGACACTGGCACCTGAAGCTCTGCTTCCAGAATCCGCTTGATTTCTCCTGCAGAGAGATGTGATCTTCATTATTCATTTTCTACAACAGTTTATTCCACAAGGCCACCAGTATGAGGCGGTGGTGACCCTACCAGGAGAATTAAATGCAAATTCTAAGTAAGAGTTGACAAATTGGACCAGAAGGGTGCAGTTATAGAAGCCAAGCAACACAGTTCCACTCAAGCACCAAAGAGTTTGGATTTATACGATTTGGATCAGAAGTTTAATCACCTAAAAATGGTTTTAACGCACAAGTTAACTGCAAATACACTTAGAGAAACCACATCATACAGAGAATCAAAATCAATTCTGCGTATTCCACCTTCAGCTTGTACTGGTGAACGTAATGGGACAGGGTACATTGTTTATTACTGAAAGACATCCATACTTGCCATAGGAGTAAATTTAGTGGTTGTGTGATATTTATCATCACAACAATATATTAACTGTTGGTGTTTTAAACTTTGTGAGCTGACACTATCGAATGCATCACTCACTATGCATAATACAGTCAAAAACTTCAACGTTCAACGTATTCACGGTTTCATGTAGCCAGGTAAGACAGAGTGCTTGTATAGTAGCACCACAAATCAAGCTAGCATTCTACCTAAAAAAAAATATCTGAAGCTAAAAATGAGTGAACAAATTGGAGACAAAATACAGACACAACCAGCCTTTCAGCCAGTGTCATTAGATTGAATTGCTAGATGTGGCTTATTCTCACTCAAGTGGAGGTGGTTTGGTTTTGAAAAACAGCAATCTCCAAACTGTTGGAAATTGGTTACCATTAAATACCAGCACGGATTAAGTTCTATATTCATGGTATTTCATAGGGATATACTTCCCTATATACCTAGCCTTGAAAAAGTCATTTTCTCCCATTTCACCCACAAACCTAAATGTATTGTATTGGGATTTTGTGTGATAGACCAACACAAAGTAGCAAGTGATTGTGACATGAAAACAAAATGCTACATTGCTTTACAAATAAAAATCTGGAAATTGTAGCGTGCTTTTGTATTCAGCCCCCGTGAATTCACATTCTATTAGTGTATGATTTAGTGGTGTCTTGCAGGAAGTACATGCTTGTAAGTTGTTGAGTCAAAGCTGAATGTTCTATTTGACATATTGTCAAAATTTGTGCGTATGGACAGTTTACAGTCAATTCAGAGTAACAAAAGCAAACAGCAATTCATTCTGGAAGAATGGTGGTTAGAAAGATGGCTGTTTAACAGTTTAGAATATGGAACATACTTAAAATGTAAAATGTAAGCGTGAGTAAGTGTTTGTGGTTTCAGCTTGAATGCATCCCAGACAGTAAACGGATATGTGCCATTATAAAAGATTATGACCTTTCTTTCTATTGGCTTGCATAATTTTCCAACCGCAAGGGGTAATGTAGGATAAGATCCCTAGGGCCTAAAAAGAAACGAAAAACTAAATAGATTCACTGAATTTGTAAACTATTTTCTCAAACAGAATTTGCCACCTCATGCAATCCCTCATCAGAAGCAAAACGGCTAGACCCTGGCAATGTCAGTCACAGAAATTGATTAAAATACATGAGACAATTGATCAATGGGCTTTTTTTTGCAATAGTCACAATGCAAACAAACACTACATACACCTGCACCACTGCAAGATAACCTTTAATTTAAAAAAATGTATTTCAGTTGGTACAGTACTACATTGCTCACATAAATTAGGGGATATTTTGTGAGCAGTATATATTCAGTGGATTTATGGCTACACAGGAAGCCTGGCTCCTATTCAATGTCATTACTTGTTTGTTTATTTGGTTTATTTTATGTCGGCATCTTTAGCGTAATCAATCAGCCTAACATGCATGTCTTTGGACTGTTGGAAGAAACCGAGACACCCATGCAGCCAATAAGCTGGGAGGGCATGCAAAACTTCATTTAATTAAAATTAGTCCCAAAATGTCTAAGCAAATGTCTTACAATGTATTTAAAATATTCATTAATTTGTTAATTTTTTTATCCGTTTAATCCTGGACAGGGCCTTGAAAGAGCCATCATAGGGCCAACCATGAGCCAACATAGGGCACATTTACATTATATATAAGGGCAGATGCCGTTATTCAGAGCGACTTACAACTAATACAGTCTTACAATCCAAGCAATTGTGGGTTAAGGGTCTTGCTCAACTGTGGCAGCTTGGCAGAGGTGGGATTAAAACCCTGGACATTCTGGTCCATAGTCCAGTACCTACAACAGGCACAAGGCAGTCACACACAAAGGGCCACTTTAGAGATGCCAATTAACCCAACATCTTTTAGCATGTCTTTGGACTCAGTTTGGATTTGCTTCAGGTACTCCAGTTTCCTCCCAGACCGTGCTGCCCCTATTGTATTTATTATTTATTATTCCCCATAATATTATATTGCCTTATTGTTATGTTACATTACATTTATTTTCCATTACATTATACTTGTTCATTTAAACTACTTATTATAAAAGTATTATTTAGGTAGTTTATTCAATTATTTAATAGAACATCTAGGCTGCTCAAAGAATGGGTTCCCACAAAAGCCTGTTCAAAACCTCTTCCTCAACAAAGGAGAGTTTTTTTCTCGTCCACTGTTGCCCTAGACTTTAGTTCAGTTGGGACTATGAGTCTAAATAGTTGTAAAGCTACTTCGAGACAATGCTTTGTTGTAAAACGTGATATAAATAAACTAGACACTGACTTTGCACTGCTTGTATCTCAATAGATTAACAGTTGTAACAATATTCTAATATATCTAACAAATCAAGTATACAGTAGAGTAATAATAGATTGCATGATTATGAATTTTTTAAAAATCTTTACAGCCATTTTTTGTATTTGTTGTTCATTTGGGATCGTAATTTTATTTACCACTAGATGGTGTGTGTGTGTGTGTCATGCAGTGCAAACTCAGTAAGTGTACTTTTTTGACATATTTTGAGCATTAGCTTACAAAAGTGCAAGCATTCCAACACTCTAGCTTTTAAATATTTAATCAATAGCAAATAAACAAAAACACTTTGTTACGATAGCGGGTGGTGTTTTATTTGGACCCAAGTATGCGGGATAGGTGTATCCCACGACGTATAATAAGAAT
>JAVSBV010021505.1:0-12064 GCA_033117975.1 Parotocinclus spilosoma | reverse complement strand
CATATGTCGCTCACCCCGGCATATTCACTGCGCTGTGCCCACGTCTGTCCACAGTCCTAAAAAGACTCCGCCGCGTTATATGGCGTGGGGATATATTTATCCCGCATTCTGGGTCCGGCAAAAATACCACCACTGATCGTAACAGTGTCCTGTGCCTTTTGACTCACCCTGTGTATATACACTGCTCACAAAAATTAGAGGATACTTCAAAATGAAATATCCCATAATTAAATATCCTAAATATTAAATTTGTGTATGTAGTGTATGTCATTAAAATTCAAATGCTATGCTTCAAAAACCTTACTTTGAAAACATTGTTTATAATGTTAAAAGTTTTAGCACACTTCCCCAATTTATCTGGTCTGATCATAGAAGGAACACTGAATATTTTAGTTAGTTTATCAGTAGGTAAAAATTGTCTGATTTTATTGATTGATGAGCTGTCTGAGAAAAGTAGGAATCAAAAATAAGTTAATAAGATAAAGATTTATGGTTAATATGGAAGCTTTATATGTCTATTTTTTGGTGGCCAGTTTTAATGTTGGCAATATATTTTGTTCGTTTTTATTTTAGGGCTTATATATATTATATTCCCAGTTTATTCATTCACTTATTGTTAGTTTTAGTTTAGTTTTACTTGACTAAAACTAAAAACAGTTTAGTTTAGTTGTAATCAATTAAATTTCAACAATTTTTTGCCTAATGTTAGCTACACATTTTGGGTTTAACTATTTAGGTGTATTACTCATTGCTAACTTTAATAAACAATAGCTTAAAAGCTGTGTTATAAAAGCAACCCTTTTTTCTAATAATACGTTTTGTATTTATGTAATATTGAAATGCTGACAACTTTACTGAAGTAATGAACAGTTTGTCTAATTATACGGTGCCACATGACCATACAATATGGTGTGACTATGGGTTAGCAGTCTTCTGTATATAACAAAATTCTTGTTGCATAAATGGTTTTAAGAGCAATAATATTAGGATATTAGGATATTAGAATACAGTGTTGTCACTGTTAAATCAGATAATGTTTATTCACCAACTTTTATAATAGAAGTACTAAATGTGAACCAACAGTTCACAGTATTTTGTGCATTTCCTGAAAAAGTATCTTTTCAGGCTGTAGATTAGAGCCTGCAGTGGACATGCAGGTATAGAAATGGGTTATATCACAAATGCATATGTTTAAAACCATGACAAGTTGGTGACTAATCTTCTTTAGGAATATAAAGAACTTACTTGAACTTAATTAATTTCTTGCACTCTCATCTAGACTCTTTTGCACCAAACTCCAGAGCAGTCAGTAATGAGCATGGTGAGCAATTTCAAAAGGAATTGCGAATATGGAAAAAAAATATCAGGGTAAATGGAACCTTTCAATGCTTGCAGACAGTAGTGGGCATGTACCAGAGATAATCTGATGCTTGAATACAAGAGACAAGTTATGTAACACTCTTCAATTGCATAGAAACTAGACCCAAATGACATCTTCTAATTTTTGAATTCTGCATGTCAAAATCATTAAGAGATGAAAAATTTTATTTCTGTACCAGAAAAAATATTGTAGACCAGTGTTATCAACCATGACAGACCAGCACTAGCTGGTTGCTAGTGCTTATATATAGTGGTAGTGTAAAAACCTCGCAGGGTTGGTTTTTCAGCAGCATTTTAAATTTTCATTTATAATTAGAACTCTTTTCTTGCTCTAGTTAACAGCGCCATTCAAATATAGTATCTAACCCTAAGATACCATGGTATTTTAGCTTCCTTCCCGCTCCGTTGATGATTGAGATTTTTTTCCTTGCTCTTTAAACCTTCATTAGATCAGGGTTTGCCACCAGGTTTTTAGCTTGAAAGCATCTTATTCCAGCTATCAGCTAATGGTTTTATGTGGTGTTTTTGTTAAGCAGGAAAGACATAACAAATGTGTTTTTTTTGAGGTCCCGGGATAATTTTAAAGCGATTTAGACACAACACACTTCACCGATATCTTTTTAAAATTAAGAACATCTGTTATCTCTCTGTAATTACATAAATAAAGTGAAATTTCAAGAAAGCAAATAAAGTTAAATATCTGTGATGAGAATACATAGTGTTGTTATCCTAAGAAAAAGGTCATGTAATTTCTCAGAACATACTACATGAAGTTAGCATAATAACAATGTCATGTTAATGATCTAACTTCAGATTTAAGATTATCATGTCAGTGTTTGTCACAAATACTGTCATGAATCTTAAATATTATTAAATAATCCACATAAAGGGGTAAAAATAAGTATTGGTATGCACTGCATATTTTGCAAGTTTTCCCACCTGCAAGGAATAGAGAGGTCTGTAAATTCTAACGTAAGTACATTTAAAATTTGAGAGACAGAGCAATCTAAAAAATTTAGTAAACCACATTGTATGATTTTTAAATAATTAATTGGCATTGTATTGATTTTACATGAAATAGAAAAACATAACTTAATGTTTGGTACAGCAACCTTTGTTTGCAATAACAGAGGTCAGATGCAAACTTGGTCAAGAACAACAGGAAACATCTGACTTCTGCAGATCTTTTCAGGTTTTGGGGCTGTCGCTGGACAACATTGAGTTTCAAGTCCCTCCATAGATTTTCTATTGGGTTCAGATCTGGAGACTGGCTAAGCTACTCCAGGACTTTGAAACGCTTCTTACTAATCTTATGATACATGACCTCATTCATCCTCTTCTCAATGCGGTGCAGTTGTCCTGTCCACTTTGTAGAAAAGCACCCCTAAAATATGATGTGTCCACACCATGATTCACAGTTGAAACGGTGTTATTGGAGTTGTACTCATCCTTCTTCCTACAAACACACCAAGTGGAGTGCATACCAAAAATTTCTTTTTGGATTCATCTGACCACAGACCACTGATCCTCCTACGCCTCGTCTGGCATTATCCAGATGGTCACTGGTGAACTTCAAACAAGGCTGGATTTGCTGGTGTGAACAGGCTGACCTTGCGTGGCCTGTAAGAGTTTAATCCATGACATCGTAGGGTGTTACTGACGGTCATTTTTAAGACTGTGATCCCAGTGATCTTGTGTTTCTTCCATTTTCTCATAATTGCACCAACAGTTGTTGCCTTCTCACAAAGCTGTTGCTTATTGTTCTGCAGCCCATCCCATCCTTTGCAGGTCGACAAGGTTTACAATTGTCCCTGGTGTCCATAGACATCTGTTTGGTCTTGATTATGGTGGAAATGTTGGATTGTGATTGATTGAGTGTGCGGACAGGTGTTTTTTCTACAGGTAACAAGTTAAAACAGGTGCAGTCATTACAAGTAATGAGTGCAGAAATGGTAGAATTGCTGGTTGGTAGGTGATCAAATACAGCTCCAATATGTTAAACATCAATCAAAACAGAATACAAAGATTTGCAAATCCTTTTCAACCTATACTCAATTGAGTTCACTACAAAGAGAAGATATTTAATGTTTGAATCAATTTAATTGTTTTTTCAAATATTCATTCATTTTTTATTTGCCCACAAAGTTGGGACAGGGCATGTTTAACACTGGGTTATATTATATTTCCTTTTAACAACACTCAATAAGTGTTTGGGAACCGATGACACTAATTGTTCAAGCTTTGTAGGTGGAATTCTTTCCAATTCTTACTTGATGTACAACTTCAGTTGCTCAACAGTCCAGGGTCTCCGTTGTTGTATTTTGTGATTCAAAATGCACCAAACAATTTCAATCAAAGACAGGTCTTGACTGCACGCAGGCCAGTCTAGTACCCGCACTCATTAACTGCGAAGATACAGAGTTGTAATGTGCAGAATGTGGCTTAACATTGTCCTGCTGAAATAAGCAGTGATGTCCCTGAAAAAGACGGTGCTTGGATGGCAGCCATCCATGGAAACCACCAGAGATGCTGGCTTTTGAACTTTGAGCTAATAACAAACAGGCCTTTTCCTCTTTGGCCCAGAGGACACGACATCCATGATTTCCAAAACAATTTGAAATGTGGACTTGTCAGACCACAGGATGGCTGTTGTTGACATATGGCTTTCGCTTTGTAGAATTTTTACTTACACTTGTAGATGGAGCGACAAACTGTGTTCACTGACAATGGTTTACTGAAGTGTTCCTGAGCAGAATGACACAAGGATGACTGGGAAATAGACGAAAGTCTTGAGTGCCTTTATCATTGTAGCAAGCACTCGTTGCTCTTCAGGGGTTGGATAGGATGGGTGGTGCTTGTCATGTTTCTAGTAATCAATTAAACTATTAAAGTCTTGGCATCCCGATTTATTTAGCCATATTTTGTTGCCTTTCGAGGGGCAAAGCTTGCTATTTCCTGATTGTTGCTAAAAGACTAAGGTCTTGGGTACTCTGGTTATTTTTTTAGCAAGCTCTCATTGCCTTTCGGGGGGAAAGCTTGCTATAATTTTTACCAAGTTTTTTCCTGCTCACAAACTCTGGTTGCCCTTCGGGAGGCGGGGCATCACAGTTTTCCTTACTTTGTCCTACCTGGCTCTGGGTGTAGTGGCCCAAGCCACTTTGGATGAGTTTATTTCCTCCTTGATCACTATATTTATATATCTTGTTTTTTCATTCCTCCCTCGCTATGTTAAACAATCTACCTGAATCCACGTGGTTCTTCTGTTTGCTGTTTCTTCTCCTTTTATTTAAGTCCAGTGACTTCCTTGCCGGCTTACTGTAGCAAGATCAAATAAGACACTGTGGCCGCACTCCCTTATTTTCAAGATATAATGCACACAAAATAAAAGAAGAAAATCTCAGCCACAGGACATAGTGTGTTAAAAGAGAGGAGGGTTTTTCTAGTGAGTGCTAACTCTCTGCTCTGTTGTGGTGTCCGAGCTCTTCATCCCTCATCTTCACCTCTCACACCCTGCACATAGGCTCTAGTGTGGCAGGCCTTCTTGAAAAGTTCTAGAACGTCAACCTCAGTCTGTCAGTGCATTTACAACATTTACAACACCTCTGGATGCATTAACACACAAAATAGACATTTAAACTGAGGAAATTATGTAGTTATATGAGAAAGCCTATGTGTATGCAACATTTTTGTGCCATAAAGTTGCATATGAAGCATTAGCATATCTTCGGTCAACTCCCTTTGTGGATTCCACTATGCTGGGGTCATTTTGAGCAGTCAAGCCTATGATATGGAATTGTATAGACTAATGTCACTGTTATCCCACTGCACCATTAACTTCAGGTTTTTCTTTACTGACCTTTTTTTCTTTTCCATAGTTAGTAGATTGGTCAGTTGGTAGACTAGAGCTTCTAGAAACCTCTAGCCCCTAGTTCTCCTGCAGTGATTTTGATCTGATAACCAATATCACTGATCTAATTCCTGATCTAAATAATCTGTGGAGGTCTCACCTCCTTAAACCTTTTCATGCATGTGGTTCGTTCACCTACTCTGACTTTCAGAGCAACAGTAACTACTGCAGTCTTTTTATGTTTGGCTGTCTCTCTCTTTAGTAGCAAAATAGTTTCCAAAGAGCCTAATGTATGTACTTATTTTGTAAGGTCCTCTTCACACTTTATTAAAGGCATTACACTACATTTTGTACATGGACCAGGAAAACATGTTTTAATTATATAAACACTCATAATAGGAGTACTAATACCAATGCCAGTACACATCAGTAATTCTCTTTTAGATTTTAAGTGCATTATACACATCTGTTAACACAGACTCATAAAAGGGCAGCATAAACATTGTTTTTTTCCCTCTTAATTTGTTTTGTTTACCTGACACTGTAAACTTTCTTCAAACCAGATCTCTTGAAAGATTCATATATAAAAAGAAACACGTAATGTGTAATGTGAATCACGTAACACCTAATTATACAAAAAAGTCACATGCAACAATGGTTCAGCTTTGGCAAAACATACCTCAAGAGGCAATGTATCTTATACTGGTAATTCATAACTTGATTGAAGTTCAGACAACCCCAATCCTCATCTAGAACTATGAGATCTATAGAGACTATTATGTACCATCATTACGCTATTACTTCAGGAAAAGAAATCCATCATTTTTAAATTTCACTCTTCCTTTCCAAATGATGTAATGTTTTATGTGGCAATGACATGACTACGCAGACGGACTGGGTAAATGTATAACCATCAGATGTTAAACTGTTACTCCTCTGCCACACTGTACATCTAGGCATCATGCTATTGCTCTAAGTATAGGCGGAGCTTCTGTTGAGGTTCTTTTGCAAGCCCAAATTTGAGGGAAAAGAAAATCGGTGATTTGACCTAATATGCAGTTGTAAATCAGAGGCTGAACTTTTAAATATGGCATTAGATATTATGTAGTGAAAATAATACCCTTGTAAATTCTTCCCACAGTGCAACCACAGAAATTCTGGCAATTTGCATCTAGCTGTAAACTAAGAGAATTTGAGGGAGTGCTTGTTCACCATGCTGAGAGTTAGTGTACAGTGCACAGGGCCATGAATCAACAACAGCTGCGGTAATGGAACAACAGAAATAATACTAGAAAGTAACATAACATGAGGAACTGATGACAATGAAATGTAGTATGTGAGCTGTACAGGCTTTGTTTTATTAATTAGTTTTATGCTCCCTGTAGTTTGTCTCTGTGGTTTATGTATTTGCCCCTTTTAAAATCTTGAAAATTTTTTTAGATAACTAAAATTGATTTGGGCCACCTCTGTGTCTTTTCTACCCTCTTTCAGTTTCTCTTTACATTATCTCTCTTGTGCTGTCTTCCCTATTCTGTCCTAGTAATTGGAAAAATTATTAATGGCCGTGCTTTCACTGACGCTATTGTCGCTGTGGTGGAGTAATGCAGATGGATAAATTATGATAATGAGTTTCCAGGCACACACCTTTAATCCTTTATGCCTCTATGTGACACACATAGATTACCCTTACTGAATTTGTAAAAAGGATCATCTAAGTTTGTGCATTAAACAGCAAAAGATTTGCAGAGATCTCTAGATCTTGCAAAATTGTTTGTTTGTGGACACAAACCACTTAATAAAAACACACAATTAAACAACAAAGCTCTCTGTTGTTTTATGAAAGGACACCACAGAGAAGCCACCCAGGTGTTTGTCCAGTCTCCTTTTATATATGACAAAACTTATACGATGCATTCATTTCAGACCTTTTTATATGTACAGTTAGACCCCTGCATCTGGTTCAAAATGCAGCAGCTTGTCTTGTTTTTAATATACCCATGTTCTCTCATGTTACCCCACACCCATGTTTTTTTCATTTGCTCACTGTAAGTGATTGCAACAAATGTATAATACTGATGCTCACTTACGAAGCTAACAATGATCTATCCCACTACTACCTGAATGCCCTCATTAAACCTCAATCTGAACCTTGTTCCTTTTGAGACCCAAGCATAAGTCACTCCTAAAATTCAACAGAACACAATAATTAGGACTTGTCTGCACCAAGGCGGTTTAATAAACTTCCCTTGAATTTTCTGTTGTTTTATTAAATATTAAAAGCATGTACAGTTTTCCAGAGCAGCTGTAACAAGCAAAAGTGGATGAGCTGACATGGTTAAGGTAGCATTGTATGGAGGTGCTATGCTACAAATCTTTGGATGCCATGTCGGACATTTCGGATGTCATGGCTACTATATTATTTTTTATCATGGGCACACTAATTATGAAGGGTGTTCCATATTTTGCCCATTTGATTTAAATGTATGTCTAATGTTATAAAATAATTTTGTAATTCAAATGTGTTTATTTTTTAATCTGTGGATATTTATGTCCTTATAGTGTTCTTTTATTTTTTATTTTTCTCCTTGTGCTACCTTGTTTGATCTGCTTTAAAGGACAGCAGAAGAAAGGTGGATGGAAAACAATCAGCTGGAAAAACATGATTGAGTGCAGAACCCCTTTGTGTTTATTTGGTTGGTGGGGGGGCAGTAGTGACTAAGACTGCATTTAATTTCAGAGCTGATGGCATACATCTTCAATGACTGCAGGAAAGGAAGTTGTATATAAGTGTCCCAGTTCATTGGATCATGGGTGGCTTTACTGAAACCAAAGAGAACTGAAGAACTGTTCACCTCCATGCACTTTCACTTTTTAAGCTGTGCAACAGCATTGGGTTGTCGTTGTTAAATTTTTTGTTTCAGTGTTCTCCAACCATTCTCATTCAGGCCAGTCCAGTACCGGTACACTCTTCTTCCGCAGCCATGCCTTTGTAATGTGTGGAGCATGTAGTTTTGCGTTGTCTTTCTGAAGTTCTAAAATATACTTTTCTGCATTAATGCTGCCATCACAGACATGTAAATTACAAAGGCAATGACACAGCCCCGTAGGATGACATACCCTATTATTGGACATGGTCCCTTAGTCATTCATTTCTTTCAAAAAACTGGAATACTGAAGTCTATAGAGTGTTCACGCTGCTTCTGGACATGATTAACATAAAGGCTAGTTTTCACACAGTAACGGTTGAAGTGTAATTTGTTAATGTAACTCCCTAATGAAGTGCTTGACAAAGGTTTGCCAAAGTAATTTGTTGCCCATGTGATGAGGGATCGAAGCACCTTTGCCTTTTATATACTGAAATTCTTCCTAATTACTAGAATTGTTTAATAATATTATGCACTGTAGTGGGGGAAATATCCAAATCTCTTCCTATCTTAGAGGTGCATTGCATTTAAACATTTCAAGCAATTGTTACCCATTTGTTGACAAACAAGATATACTCTGCTTAACGATTCTCTTCTAATTACAGTCATCTGTTGACATCATTATATTGTTTTTTACTTCATTACTAGTTAATTTACTCTAGATAATTTGGGGCTGTATTTGAAAGTATTTTTGTTATATATATATATATATATATATATATATATATATATATATATATATTTCTACATTAAACATTTTTAAAGCTTCACTCACTTATTATATTGGATTATTGGAACATATTATACAAATTATGAATACATACATAAATGGGGAGGGGTGAAGAAAACAATGGCAAACTACCAAAACTTCCTGCCAAAATACTTAATGGATCACATTGATGAAGGACAAAAATGTGTGGAGATCGATGATCCATCAAGTGACAGAGAGTCGGCTGCGACTGTACAGTTAATCTCATCCATCCCATATTTTAAACTAGAGTCTTCAAATTAGAACTGCCTGCAAAATTATCAGGTACGACAGCTATCACCAATTAACTACAAAACTTTAAAAAAAACTCATTACATGATTATAGATTCCACGTCCCGTTCACAATGCTTTAAAATTTTTGAAAAGTGGAACTAGTATGCTAAAGGAACATGGAATGCATTCGCCATGTGTCAGACCTGAGTGAGGATGTAAAGATGTGGTGGAAAAACCAAGCCTGGTGACATACCCCCCCACACACACACACAGTTAATTTACACAGCGCACCAATCTTATCTAAATACTTTTTATCTTTAAGACTCTTTACCAGTCTCCCTTACAGCTTTGTGGCTGGAAGGCTATTGTCCTTTCTCTCATTCTAGCAAGACCTGAGTGTTTGTACTCGGAGGTGCAGCATTAGCTGTCCGTAATTAGAGGAGCACCCAGCAAGAACAACCTTTTACTTTTTCCACAGTATCCAACCATAATTGTTTAATAATAAGATTATTTAAAAATATGAATAAAACATTTAGGAAAATTTAACAGCCATGTTAAAACACATGCCTTGGAATCACAAGCATGCTGTGAGCAGGAATTATTAGGAAGGACATTTACCCCCCTCCAAACTTTAAAGGGAACACATCCCCTACCACCTCTAAAGTGTGACTATGTGTGACTGTTTGTGTGGGAGTATGCATTTAAGACTAACTTAGTTTGTTTGCTGCTTGCATTATCATGTGTTATGTTTTATCCAGTTTGGATCTGGATATACTTTGGTCAGATTCTGTTTACACTTTTTGCTAAAATATTGTATGTCCCCAGTGGGACCGGAAATTCTGTCTTATTTTCCCACGTAAAAAGCACACCAACACATGGTTTATCTTTTACTTCCTGAAACCTACTGTAAACATAATTCTCATGGGCTATTACCAGGGTTTTATACACTGTCAAATATTGGCAGAAATTGTCTACAACAAGCAGTGAAGCATCTGCTTTGGCAAAGGAACAGGCGTTGGTTGGCTTCTGCTGTAATTTCTGCATTAGTGAGCATTACTACTGTCTAGAGAAATTTTGAACATGAGAGAGAAGTCGGGACTGATGAGTTCACATATGCAGAACACGTGTCATTCTTTCATACTTTGCCAGACATTCATTCATTGTCTAATCCGTTTGTCCTAGGCAGGATTTGACACAGAATGCACTAAGATTAAGTATAAAAGGTTGTGGAGGATACACAAAAGCTGTTTTTGAAAGTGCTACATAATTCACTAACATTGTGCAAAGAAAGGCAGCCATCGATAAAATTATTGAGTTTGGTGTCCGAGTAACTAGCCATACATTGCAGACTGGGATACGTTTCAACAAGAAAAGGTATTATGCATTCTAATGAAGGTGTATACTCATTTGAATTTTAAATATCATTGCTTTAAACAGAAATAATGATTTATTGAAATTATTGAATTGAAACTTTTCTTCAGTTTTTGAAATCACCTGAGCTGACCTGACCTGACCTGACCTGACATGTCCTCGTACTGTTACACACCTTAAGATGTGATAAAAAAAAATGTAAATAACAACACTTCATTGTCTTCACAGGTATTCCCTGTGACTTTGTGCAACATTACAATGTTGTAAATCCTTACTGACTCATTTTGTTTTCTTTCAAACTGTGGTTGTATTAACATCATATAGACATGTTAACAGTTTATAAGTGAATGTAGCTACAAGCAGGTATGGGTAAATATGTCTCTAAAATCAGGTATGTGAGAATATGGAGAATGAGAATGTTTTTGTTATACCACATAAAGTGAGCACCTCACATTTAACTTGCATACACCCGGTTTATTTGGTTACTTTTAAATGTTTCAGCTCCCATCCTTACATAAGGTCATGTTCTTGAAGTGATTCATGGATGATGCATTCCTAAATGATTTTATCTTTATCAGTGGATATTATCCTCATAGAAGAATTTTACCTTAATTAGCCATCGTGATTTAACATCCACAAGGACTCAATAGTCTGTTTGGCTAATATGCAGAGTGAATCCAAAGAAATGTTCAGTTTGTGATTTGTGTGTGTTTGTGTTTGCCTATGTGTGCTAGAGCCTAATATATTCATGAAGTTTATGTTTAAAGAAGAGCTTGGAGGAGTCCTGAAAAGAGTCTAATTGAAATTCATGTCTTTAAACCTATAGCATTGTGTGCTGAGAGTGTCTGACAGATTTAAATTAAAACAGCGTTTACGAAAGGATGGATGGGAACAGGGACCTCTTTTTTGTTTGTGTGTTTGTGTGTGACATTCTCACATCATTTTGAGGAACGAATGTCCCCAAATGGCTACAAAGATTTCCGCTTTTTGGAGATATTTTGCTGGTCCCCAAAAGGAAAATATACTGCTTACAAAATTTAGGGGATATTTTAAATACAAAAAAAACATTTTTCATTTGTAAATCCAAAACAACTAAGAGTTATACTTTAGGCCACTGGTGTTAGTCTTATGTTTAGATGTAAATGAATGCATTAATTACACATTAATTCACATATCCACCTAATGACAAAACTGCCTTGATCAGGGTTGTGTGAAAGCCACACACACTTGCATACTAGGGGCACTTTAGAAACACCAGTTAACCTAACCCATATATCTTAAGGAGGACATGCATACTCCATACAGAATGGACCAAGGACCTGCTTTCTGTGGGGCGACAGGGTTACCCATTACCAGCATTTATTAGTTACAGTAATATTATGTTTTGTATAATATTATGTCAGTAGAATGTCTACACAAAAGATGAACTACGTATGTTTATTTATGTATATGTGTGTGGAACCGTATGTCCCCATGTGTGCATTGTTACGATCAGTGGTGGTGTTTTTTGACCGGACCCAGAATGCGGGATAAATATATCCCCACGCCGTATAATAAGAA
>JAVSBV010021495.1:0-12064 GCA_033117975.1 Parotocinclus spilosoma | reverse complement strand
ATCCAGTGTGATCTGACGCGTTCTCTTGACGGACTGCACTTGAACAGAATCAAGAAAGTGGTGGGCGTGGTCACCTCACGCTGGTTTTTCTCTTTTCAACACAACTTTTTGGATTTCCTGACCTTTGATGAAAGCATAAATTCTCCCGGGAATCCCAAAAATCCTCCCATAAATCGCTGATCAGCTTTGTATCCGCTAGGTGGCGACTTAAGCGGAATTTTGGTCAAAATAAGCGAATAATATTACACGTATATAATAGGATTTGTTTTGGTACTTTAGGATTTGGTCCAAATAACCGGTGGTCCTATTAACCGGATTCGACTGTACATGTATTATAACGCATTATAATTAAGTTCAATGTCAGTCTTCACTCAAAGGGGCTTAAGAGCTGTTTCTCTCTCTCTCTCTCTCTCTCTCTCTCTCTGTCTTTCTCTCTGCCCCTCTCTGTGTCTCTCTGTGTCTTTCTCTCTGCCTCTCTCTGTGTCTCGCTCTGTCTCTCTTTGTGTGTCTCTCTCTCTCTCTCTGTCTGTCTCTGTGTCTCGCTCTGTCTCGCTCTGTCTCGCTCTCTCGTACTGGGTATTAACCAAATTCAATCCCTGTATTCGATCCCTGTTCCACTACGAGTGCCTAAATGAATATATTTATTCATTTACGCGTTTGTTATTGCTGTCATTGTTTATTACGTATTTAAGTTAAGTCAGTGTTCAGCGATCAGACTACAAAGAACATTTTCACCTGGATTACCAATGAGGCAAAAACGTAATTTTGTCTCAAGACATGCAATAAACAATGGTGCTGTACTAATGACGATTTTCCGTCCACTTACCCGCTGTTAACCAATTAATTAACCATTGTCAAATCCTATTGTTATTGTCATTTTTAAAACTACTTTGAACATGATGACGCAGCCACAGCTTTACCATATTTTAATCTTTGCTTGATAGTGCGCTATTGTTTTCTAATGAGTAAGTGATGAATGTCTTTGGCTGTCTGAGGGAGCGAGTGGAGATGAGGGAGAGGAGAAAAAGTGGGGGCGAGAGGTTGGGAGAGGAGAGAGGGAGAGCCAGACAGCCATAGATATGGGTATGCTCTTGTTTCACAGCATGGTCCCTGCAGTTACTTCCATTAATCACGCTGCAGGAGAAGAGAGCAGAGTTAAATGATCATACCTGCATGCGTGTTCTTGTGCACAGACAGGGACACGTGTATGTGCTTAACATCAAGCGCTCCCTCGGTTCTGCACGATCCCATAGCTGTTAAATGTATGAACTCACACGTACTCATTTCCATGTGGGAGTCAAGGTGCTACCTGTCACATTGCCACTTAGTATGGAGTTGACTTGAAAGTCGTGTATTAGTTCTGAAACTCATTAATAGAGTAGAGAAGTTTATCCAAAGCCGAGCTCATTACACACACACACACACACACACACACACACACACACACGCAGTGCCTTGTGTGAACGTATACACCCCCTTGACATCGTTTGTGTTTTGCTACCTCGCAACCAGGAATTAAAATGGATTATTGGAGGCTTTGCATCATTTCGTTTACAGAGCATGCCTACGGGACAAAAGAAGAGAAAAGGTTTAGTGTGCATAACTATTCACTCCTCTAAAGTCAGTACTTTGAAGAGTCAATTACAGTCACAAGTCGCTTCGGATAAGTCTCTGAGCTTTGCCACATCTGGCCACTGCGGCTTTTGCCTGTAATTTAAGGCAAAATTTCATCCATGTTCTTCAAGTTAGATGGTTTCCTCTGGTGAACAGCAGTCTTGAAGTCTGACCAGAGATTCTGAATTGGATTAAGGTCTGGGCTTTGACTAGGTAATTCCAATATGTTTACACGTTTCCCCTTAAACCTCTCGATTGTTTCTTTAGAAGCATTCTTTGGGTCATTGTGCTGTTAATGTAAATAATGTAAAAATACTGGTTTTATGTCTTTTTCTCATTTCACTTCAAGCATGCCACTCTGCTCCATATGTTCATGGTATGCAGTGCCCTGCTGGGTTTTGTTCTTCAGAAATTGATTGTGAAGGCCCTGCGCCGACTTCTAGAACCAATTCTCACCTGAAAGCGAAGCGATTTGTCATTTATTTTAATGTCATTTCGTTTTAGTCATTATTTACTTATCTGAATTGTTTTTATCATAAGAATATTGTCGACTAAATCTACAGTCAATTCAGTCGACTCAAATCTAAAGGATGTAAAATGGGAATACTTTTTTCTTCAGTTCCTTTGATTTATTAAAGTCATTATAAACACTTACACGAAATGAAAAATGTATTAACCAATTATGGAAAATTATTAATGTTTGAAATACCAACATATAACAGCTTTATTGACCTGACCTTGCATATTGAGCAGAACAATAAAATATTGATTATTAATAGGTTTGCTATGCCTGAGAAATAAATACATTGTTTATAACAAATTACATACATTAAATAATACATTCTTTATCTGAGTACAGTAAAAGCAGCAGTGCCATTAGTGCAAAAATAAGCACCAAACATATAACAAAAGAGGATTTATAACTAAATTTAGTATCACAGGTTCATTATTTCATAACCTCAAAGGAGAAATGTGCCCATACATCGACTCTTCTTTATCTCCCTGCTAACATTATCTAGATAACTTAAGTTAAATCAGGAATAACGAAAGGTCACAAAGCTAGTATGATCTTCCCGGGTTTAGATCCAATTTGTGTGTTTGATTGGATAGCTACCCGGCTTATCCCGCCTCTCCATTTATGTCCAAGTACTTATGATTGGATGTTTTCCTAACTTGTCCCTGCCTTCCACAAAGCTAATTCAGTTCTGATTGGACGTCGCCTATGCTGAACATTTTCGTCTCGTTTTTTTCGTCAATTAATTTCGTCACAGTTTTAATCGTTGTAAGTAGTTTTTGTTTAGTTATCGTTTAGTTTTCGTCATGAAGAAAAAGTTCGTTGACGAACGAAATGAACACTGGCTGCATTATTTATCAACATGTGTGTAAGTAAAACTCTCAGATAAGCCCTGCTGCGCTGCATTTACATTTGCTATGTTCCTCAATGAGCAAACCTGACTAATTACATTCAGTGCTATCAAGCTGCAAATCAGTGTGATCGATACGCGCACATCTCGAGGTCACTGCGCGCTCCCGCAGGAGCTCGCGCCAGATGAGACGCTGCGGTCAGACGTGCGCACGCTCTCGTGCAGCAGCTCGTTCTGATCACTTCCCGGAGTGACGGAGTTAGAAAGACGAAACAGGCGACACATTTAAAAAGGAGACATGGCTACTCTGATGAAACACCTTTTTTTTTCTGCGCGCGCTAAAAGCGACGGCATGATAACAGTAATTAATTCTGCATAAGCTGTAAATGAGGCATGAAATCGAGTGAAAGGCAGCATTTAAGACAGAGTGTGTGAGGAACATCGTGTCCTAAAAAAAGAGAGACGATTTTACAGTGCGTCTGACATCCTGATCCACACCCTTTCAAATCAAAGTTTAAGAGAACCAGTTACTGGTACCAGTTCCAGCAGCACACACTTAGATGTTCTTCCAGCTCAGCATCACTCTACTGGTCTCCATCAACAAAAACCAGTCCGACCAGAGTGCAGTAACTCCCATTGTTTGGACATTAGGACACGATGTGCCTCCAAGGATTTCCCACTGAGGACTCATTTTATAATCTATTTTGTTTTATTATTTCTTTTATTACTGATTTAAATTGTATTATGAATTTGTTATTGATTTAAATTATTTACCTAATTTTGCTATAATTTAATATACTTTTAAGTATTTAATTAACATCTAGGCCACCCATGGACGGAGGATGGACTCTTTTTGAGTCTTGGTCCTCCCAAGGTTTCTTCCTACCACATTCAGGGAGTTTTTTCTTTCCACTGTCACCCAAGGCTTGCTCAAGGGATTGGCCTTTTAAGATAATATAAGATTGTAAAGCTGCTTTGAGACAATGCTCCATTTTAAAAAGCGCTATAGAAATAAATTAGAATTGAATTGAACTTTCAGGATGAATTTTGCGACTTCTGTTTGCTGAGTGACCCAAACTGCTGTTTGAATGAAAATCAAATCAAATGTGCCGTGTAGAGATAACTCACCGTTTTGTAAATATTCTGGTCAAATTTCGTTTTAGGGTTACATAAGTACAGTACGATATACAACACTGTGCAAAAGTTCTTATTCTATATATTTCAGTTTATATTCTACTTTAGTTTTAGTGGTCTACATAACACTACTGCCTCACAGTAAGAAGGTCCCGGGTTTAATCCCAGGGTGGAGCGGCCTGGGTCCTTTCTGTGTGGAGTCTGTATGTCCTCCCCCACAGTCCAAAGGCATGCGTGTTAGGTTAATTGGTGTTTCTAAAGTGGTCCTTAACGTGTGACTTTCTGTGTGTGTGCGCCCTATGATGGATTGGCATCCCGTCTAGGGTTGTTCCTGCCCTTGCCGGAGTTGCTGGGTGGGCTCTGGCTGGCCCTCGACCCGTGTGGTTTAAGTAGAAGATAATGGATGGAATGATGGCTAGTCCATCTACTTTTTTTTTGTCCCCTTTACTCTGTTCTCTAATGATCAGGACCCCCACAGGACCAGTGTAAACCAGGTACTAGAGTATTTGTGTGGAGGTTTATTCTGAGCAATGCGCTGACACGGACATGCCTGTGGTGTGTTAGTGTGTATTATACCAGTGGCTCAGACACAGCAGTGCTGATGGAGAAATTTCAATTGCCTGTTAGTGCTAGACTGAAAATAGTCCATTAGCAAAAGTGTCCAGCCACCAGCATCCTGTGAGCACTAATTAAGGATTAGAGGCTGATGAACACAAGCTGTGCAACAACAGACGAGTTAGTGTCTCTGACTTTTCATCTACAAGGAGGAGCAATAATGTACATGATTCTAAAGAATCGCACAGTGATTGAACAGTATTTGGAACTCCACCAGCACAGCTGGCTGATCCAATCATGCCAGCACAACACACACTAAGATATATATATATATATATATATATTGGAACATGCGCAATTCTCTCTCTCTCTCTCTCTCTCTCTCTCTCGCTCTCTTTCTCTGTCTGTCTCTCTGTCTGTCTGTCTGTCTCGGCAACTCTACAACTTAAGAAGCAAAAATCAGACACCAAACGTCTTGGCTAACAGACTATTTATGTGAATCCTGAAGGT
This sequence comes from Parotocinclus spilosoma, assembly GCA_033117975.1. Lineage (NCBI taxonomy): Eukaryota > Metazoa > Chordata > Actinopteri > Siluriformes > Loricariidae > Parotocinclus > Parotocinclus spilosoma. The sequence continues at coordinate 6,887 of JAVSBV010021495.1, read as the reverse complement.
CAGTGAAATATTTTAAGTTCTTAGTCTCAAACTTTGTGTCTGCACAGACCTGACAAGCTGATTATCTAAAAATCTGCTGACCTAGTGTGTGTGTGTGTTTGTGTGTGTGTGTGAGAAAAGGAAGACAGCGTGTGTGGGTGCATGAGAGAATGCCTTTGTGTTGTTCCAATATAGCCCCTAACCTTCTGTCCTCTGGGGAAGACTCATCACACACACACACACACACACACAAACACACACACACACACACACACACACACAACCCCATTTCCTGAAGCTTCTCCAGAGGAACACATTTCATTATCCATTTTATAGCGGGAAGTTTTTCTTTGTTTGTTTCTTCTTCATTTCATTTGATCTCAGTAGTAGCTGGTATTCAGAGTGCAGTTAGGAAAATATGTAGTGGGGATTTAATACAGAAAGTACGAAGCTCTGAGACTGAGTGCCTTTACCTGCACTTAATAATCATTAGTCACGTCATGGTTGTTTCTACAGTTATCTGATTATTTATGTGGTCATGTATAAATAATAGTCAGATCTACAAATCAGATTAAGAAATCCAATAAAAAGAGCTGGATTTATTCCAGTAATTGGATTTCTCAGAGTGTGTATATACCCGATACCTGATTTCAGTCGTTTTGCCTCAGTCTGTTCATGTGCACAAGCCTGAACCAAGCCAGATCCACTTATTCTAAAGACTTTTCTTTTTTTCGACTCTTTTTCCATAGATTGTAGCTTTTTGTGTCTTGTTTGATCTGGCAACCCAAGAATTAAAAACGCCACAATTAAAGGCAGCAAAACAACTATCGAACACTGTGTGGAGACTCTGAAATGCAGTATATACTCAAGAAAATAATTTGTAATATTAATTAATTCATGCATTAAATGAATACTTTGATTATTTAATATTTCTGTGAGATGATTTATTGGTTGCAAAGTACAAATCCGATGATTGCTCGAGCCATGTAAGCCTGGAGCTTTTCCAATATCTGATTACATATGTGCGTGTGAGTTTATTGATCTGATTAGTGACAAAATCGGATTTTCTGCAGTTATTGGATTACACGTACATGTAAACGCACTTAGTTACAGACTGATGGTTGCACATGAGCTGTGTTTGTACACAGATAACTCTGTGTTATTCATTCATTACTCACTTACACGTTTTTGGAAGTTGCCCTAATTCGTTAACATATTTCATAAGTCATACAGACCTTTCAAATTTTCAAAGCTTGCAAGCAAAAGTGATATATGAACTTTCTCATGCAAATACACACTTTCTGATGGTTTAATTAGAAAGAAATTTGTAACTGATGGCATATACTGTGGGGACTGTGGTAGCCTAGCGGTTAAGGTACTGGACTAGAAGGTCCAGAGTTCAAATCCACCTCTGCTACAGTTGGGTCCCTGAGCAAGACCCTTAACCCACAACTGCTTGGATTGTAAGACTGTATTAATTGTAAGTCGCTCTGGATAAGGGCGTCTGCTTAATGTATTATAATCTGTATCATAATTAGGGATTCTCTGATCATGTTTTATGCTGCTGATTCTGATCACCCATGAGTGCCGATCACATTAACTGGCTGTAAATTTTGATTTAGTTATGATGAGTGCTACTGGCTATGTGATCTGATAAAAGGAACAATACAATTACTTTATACAAAAACATGTTTTTACAGATTTTTTCCAAGACATACAAAATGCTTGCAAGCCCAACTAGGCCAACTTAGTCAGGCGGAAAATTAAAAACATATTTAAAACATTAAGGTTCTCAACAGGCTAACAGTCTGACTGTTGCTGCTCTGGGTACCTCCTTTTTATTCTCCCCCAGTGAGCCTTAAAAACTCACCATACTCCACCAAGTGTTTGTTCTTTAAATGACGTATTAAACTAGTTGTGTTAAAGCGTTTTAATGTGCTTCCCCTGCGAGGTATTTTTGTTGCATATGTTGCAGGATGCAAACGTTCCATCACTCTAACAGATCGTGTAAAATTCCACACTGCCGACGTGTTTGTTTATGATTTTCCGCCGCACGCCTGCGCAGTGTAAAGGAAAGAGGGCGGGGACACATTACTGCACACGGGGCCTCTCCAGGCTGCAAAGTACAGGTGATCGGTTTTGGTGATCGGCATAAACCGGCACGGAAATCGTCCGACAATGATCAGTGGGTGATCGTTCGGAACACCACTAATAATAACCCATGTGGTACGCATTTTGAGGAAGCAAAATCTAAAAAAGCTTATGGTTCCTAGTGGGAGAGTCATGACGTACGACTTTCTGAACCTAACCCTGTAATGTGGACAGTATGTTAAAAGCCAACATTTAAGACATAATTGTTAATGTACAATTCCCATCTTATACAACGGCTTCTCTCAACATGATGCAACTGATAAAACTCCACCACTGGCTAAAAGCTCTAATATTAAAGCAGCACTTGGCATCACTTAGCCCTAAGTAGTGTATATGGAGTGATTAGTGTGCACTACCACTCATTCAAATACAAAATATCAGTTACTGATCTTAGCTGCTCATATAAATACAATGTTATGACACAAATAATTCAGTTCTCCACACTGCTGCGTAATTCTCAGTAAAGATCCGAAAATTGTCACTCATAAAATGCAATCTACACTGAATTCAGTAAGTGCCAGTGTTAAAGCAAACAATTTACTCATGACTCACGGATTTAGATCCTGAGACCGAGACAATCTGGCAACCAGGTAACTTCCAGAATCTGAATTAATCACCAAAAAATGCATCCTGAACCCTGAAACAGCTTTGACTGCTTACCTATTGACAAGCGTTTTCCACTTAAGTCGCCAACTCCAATTAGAGTGTGTGTGTGTGTGGGGGGGGACAGGACAGAGAAAGACCAGCATCATATCGACAGACGGCCAGATTGTCTTCTCCTCTGTGAAATCTCTGGTTGCTACACCAGCAAAATCAATACAACATCCAAACACATAAAACGCACACCCACACAAACACACACACACACACACACACACACACACACACACACACACAGTCTCGCTCTCTCTTTCACTGTGATGACATAATAATAGAATACTACAGCTAATTCACTATATACATAACTTACCTTTAATGTTAGTGCTGTAAAGCAGCTTTTTGTTTGGAAGCTGTTTTATATTTTTAAAAAATGGTCATATTTGTTTAAAAAACACAATGATCACAATAAACACAAAGCAAAATGCTATAAATATAACACAAAGCATATAACAAAATCTGTATTCTACTGGAAATATTTAGTCCCCATAACGATATATAAAACACCCATGCCATGGACACAAACACGCGCACACACACACACACACACACACACACACACACACACACAGGTTGCTGAATCTATGAAATGCTTTTATTGAGTAATTAAACACCCATTACAGTTGCTGGCAGCGCAACACTAAATCAGATAAAGCCCTTAACACGACGAGACACATTACTCAAACACACACACACACACACACACACACACACAGACTACTATGTCATCACACACTGCTTGATGAACAGTGGAAAATTACATAAGAACTCACATTAAAATGTCTCACATTTTACTAGAACTATATATACTGCTCACAAAAATTAGGGAACACTTTAAAATGAAATCTCCCTATTTTTTCTGAGCAGTGGATCTTACAGTTGGTCCATTTGACCAAATCCATCACAAGCTGAATGTACCTTAAACCAAGCTGTTTAATATAGTTCTTTTATAGATTGTGGTGTAGCCTAAAGTTTTCCAAAATCATCAACACAACGCTCATATCTCATGTCATTTATTGAATACCATTTTGAAAGTGAAAAGCAACGGCTTTTCTAAAAAACGAAATACCAAATTCAGAAGGTGGTCTCTGCTGAATGTGTATTTATATATTATCACTGTAAAGTTGAAAAATTGTAAACTGGACCATCGTATAATGAGAAGTTCCTGTATACTGGGGCTGGCTGGGGCGGGCTGTCTGGTGGGCACAGCTGGCCATATTAGAGTCAGATATAAGAATTACACTCCCCAGCACTGCAATGGAGTCTGAAGTCTCAGAAATAATGGCTCCCACAATCTGGTTCAACTTCTTCTACAACAAGGTACAAGTGGATAACGTGATGTAGTTGTGAAAAGTCTTTTTGTTGCAGCAAAAAAGCAGCAGCAACATTAAATGAAAAAATAGCAGAGTTCACTTCATCACAAAAGTGCCTTGAAGACACTTTTTACAAGCCTACATTTCATTCGGTCACATTCTGTGTGTGTGTGTGTGTGTGTGTGTGTGTGTGTGTGTGTGTGTGTGTAAGAGAGAGAGAGAGAAGCTGGTGTGAACAGTCTCCTTGTTGTCCGTTGTGCTGGTTTTGTCCAAACCATCGTTGAACAGCAACTTTATTTCTAATTTAATATGAATGTGCCATTCAGAATCAGTGCCCTCAGTCCATGAGAGACAGAGACAGACAGAGACAAAGGACATTTGACCATGCTGAGAAGAAACACTTAATACAAGACTCCGACACACTCTCCACTGTGCTCACCCTTGCCAGTAATAAGAATCCTAATCTGTTATTTATTTTAGTGCTGTCAAATGATTCGAACATTTAATCACGTTAAACACACCGGTTGTAATCACCGTTATGGCCGTTTGTAATTGACAATAAATAAATATAATTTTTTTCAAAAAGCACAAGCATAAAAGTATACAACGACAGGAACACAATCATTTAATAACATCGGTTTCATCATGTCTAGACGCAGCGCAGTTAGTTGCGAGATACAATACATTTCTTATGCTGTAACACAAAAAAAACTCCTGACTTTAAAATGAGAATCTGATTCTAAACAGAAATACACATTGAGTAAAAACCTTACTTTGAATTCTGCATTTTTAATTTTAATGGGCAAGCAATTGTGTAGTATAAGCAGTGTACGCAATACTGTCCCGCACTCGAATTAGGAAGTCGGAGGGGCAGGAGTGATGAACACTGGGGAATGTAGTTCACAATACTTCGATCCTGAATTGCATTAAGCGAGTATGTGAGTAATGTAGTAAGAAAAGCAAGTTGTTATCTTGTGGGTAATTCATCGTCTCAAGCCACGTGATTGTGCTTGTGTGTTTATGTGAGGGAAATACTAAGGAAATCAGGGAGTGCCCTAAATCGATCACACTTCTGTTCCCCATAGGCTCACGGTGCTATATATGTCATGTCCATGACCATTTAGGACACATCCCATAAGTACAGTTGTTTCACATGGTCAAGTAACAAAAATGTAACTAGCATGAACATAACATTGTAATAAAAATTCATTTTTGCTGCTAACATTTGTTTATGGCAGCAGTGCCTCACAGCTAGAAGGTCCCGGGTTCAATCCCCAGGTGAAGCGCTCTGGGTCCTTTCTGTGTGGAGTCTGCATGTCCTCCCCGGGTACTCCTGTTTTCTTCCACAGTCCAAAGACATGCGTGTTAGGTTAATTGGTGTCTCTAAAGTGGCCCTTAATGTGTGACTGTATGTGCGACTGTGTGCGTGTGTGCCCTGTGATGGATTGGCGCCCTCTCTGGAGTTGTTCCTGTCTCATAACAAAACAGAGGTGAATCTTGGATCACCTCCTTATCCTTTCTTATCCTTTGCGGGTGAAGAAAATGATTTTGTATTTTTGTATTAAACCATATTGATACTATCGTTTTAACATTTTTGCAGCTCAGAGAAATACAGTCGATTCCGGTTAATTGGACCGCCGGTTAATCCTATTATATACGTGTAATGTTATTCGCTTATTTGGACCAAAATTCCGCCAAATCGGACCAAAGAATGTGTACAGTATGTAATATCCGTGAAAAAACTCTTCATCTTTGGCATCACTACTTGAACTCCCGAGTTTCTTCCCATCCCTCTACTGCCACCTACAGGTCTTTGCCTAACATTTCCATTTACAACAAAAAAAGAAGCCACAAGTTGCCACTTAGCCACTGCAAAAGCGCGTCAGATCACACTGAATAAGGTCTTCAAACGTTGACTGGAAGTTAGTAAGAACTTGTTTTTTACAGTATTATGCTTCGCATGCTGAGTACCTATACATTGTGTTGTAGATTAAAAAAACTTGGTTGCAAATTTATTTTTCAATGAACAGTAAGCAACAGTAGTTCTTGTTTGTACTTTCGCTATACGTGTAAATCGCACAATAAAGGCTTAATAAACATTTAATATGTTACATAGCACGTCCCGTGTTGTAACATAGGGCATGTTCGTTTAATCGAACCTGCCGGTTATTAGGACCAAAACGATCGCATCCCGATGTGGTCCCATTAACCAGAATCGACTGTATTTTATTTTGACCTACCCCCTGATTTTTGGGTGGTGGATCATTATCAGCACTGCAGTAACACTGATGTGAGGGTGGTGTATTAGTCTGTGTTGTGTTGTTCTAGTGGAACAGTGGCAGTGGATCAGACACAGCAGTGCTGCTGGAGTTCTAATCACTGTGTTCACTCACTGTGCATTCTATTAAACACATCGACCATATCGCTCCACTTTTTAGATAAAATTTTTAGGTTTTATGAACTACCACTACAAATTTATTTGACTAGAAAAAATTCTAAGCCTCACAAGAACGCTTGGGTTTTGGTCCTTGCAAGGCTACTTCTTTATATTGTTTAGGTAGTTTTCCCTCGACTCTCTTGCCTCGGGCTTGCTCAGTTTAGCTTTAAATGTTAGAAAATCATCTAAAATTGTAAAGCTGGGGTAAGACATTCTAGATTGTTGGAAAATGTTCAGTGACAACACCGCTGTGTCTGATCCACATTATTTATTTATATTTATACAACAGTTAGTTCCGACCTCACAATCTGATTGGTTGAGAAGTGTTCTAACCGTGCTGATATAAGTGA
>JAVSBV010021485.1:0-12065 GCA_033117975.1 Parotocinclus spilosoma | reverse complement strand
GTATAATACGCCCATTAGGTGTGAGCACTGGATCCAGTTCTTATATAGAATAGGGTGGTTCAGTGGTTAGAATGGCAGTTTAGCAAGACCTTGAACTCAGCTCAGCTCAAGTCATTATTGGACAAGAAAGATGGGCAATTCTAGGATTAGAGCTCTAGGGGTGCTGAACACGCAATGAGAACCCTCCGGACACATTTTCTTTTAAAACGTACATTTTAAAGGTTATACCATTGAACCAAACCATTTGCGAGGCAAAGAGAGGCTGCTGTATTCTTTGTGTGAAAAAAATGATATGCTTTCTGTGGTTTTAACATTTTTTTCAGCTTATCAGGAACAGAAAAAGATTTTTTTCTCTTTATTTTGAAAGGTGCTCAGGACTCAGTTAGTCTTGATACATCTGCTATGATAAGTACATATGCTTAATACTGCTGTAAGGTATGTGTATAGGTATGTGGTCTATGTACAAATAGCTTTCCACCACCATTGGGCATTTTCCCAAGTCCCATAACCTTTAACTCCTTAGTTCAGCTTTAATCCACTCTAATAAATCTATCTCCAACTAATCCCTGGTTGTCCTGGTCAGTGTCTGGCATCTATCCCAGAGAACTCCGGGTGTGAGCATCCCATCTCAGGGTAGCAGTGCCGGGTGATTTCCCTTTCCTTTAGACATAACTAATCGGACCTACATGGACCTACAAAGGCACCACCGTAACTTGAACCCTGGTCTCTGCAGTGGTGGGCTACTCACTGCTCGCACACCTGAGCAGACGCATGGCAGTCAACAGTCTCTGTGTGCAGCAAGACTGGACCCAACTGAATATAAAATGGATTTGTAGGCTTTTGTTTTGCACCCCCTGGCAAATTGCTGTAGCTTCAGGCTGGAAAATAGATATATTGTGGGAGCAGATCCAAAGTGCTGATCAAAAAAGATTTCAAAACGAAAGCATTTATCTTTGAAAGTATCAGCAAGAGCTGATTATTCCACCAGAATCTGTAAATCGACAGAAACCTGCTCAGTAATTAGAATGCACACTTCCCTCTCTCTTAACCAGTTTATTATCTGCGAGACAATACACACTTTGCCCTGAATTAGCATCGAGCTTACCTTGTAAAAGGGCCATTAAGTGACTAAACAGTAATGTGCGACTTACGTTGCCATTTACGTCAACAAGTCTCAATCAAAACATTTTTCCACAGTCGATAAAGAACATTTCGACTCAATCAGCCTTTGTTGTCAGCATCTGTCACTCACTGTTAGGCGCTGAAAGATTTAAACACAGACGTACTCATGTAGTGGATCTATTTGCAGGCTTTTATTAAACAAGACAGACAAATTGAAACCATTATCCAAACTTGCAGTATCAAGGAAAGCTAAGGTCACTGATCCTAAAAATGCACAGCAAACAATGACCAAAGGGTAATCCAATGGTATGATCCAGAGGGAAAGGGTCATGGGTGAATAAATGGATAATAAGTAGCAAAACCACAAAAGTAGCTCTTAGAACATAGACAGCAGGACAAAGGTCTAGGTCATGAGCAAAAAAAGGTTCTTAAAGACGCTTATGGGAAATGCAAATATAATGTATTATATAAATGCTTAAAAAGAAGCAAAAATGCCCTTCCAATTTAAAGAAAGCAACATTTACCCTGGAAAATGGCTTGTGTCTAGAAAAATGGTTTGACAGTGTGTAAATAGCACTGGGTAACTTTTTGTAATATAAGACTGTATGACTTGTTCCAAAGAAAATGAAACAAAAATAGGCACTTTAGGTTAGAGCGTAAATAAAAGTTACAGAGTCAATTGTCTTGATTATAGACAGCAGTCCCTGAAATAAGTACTTGCTAATAAAAAAAAACACTAATCTTTTTTGTTCATTACAAACAATTATGACCTTTTTAAATCGTACCAGAGAGGCCTAGCGTTGGGAACCAGTGGTCTAGCCGAAGGGCCATTTTTGGTGAAGGAAGGTCTGCCGGTTACAGACTGGCACGGTAAAACCCAGCTCTCGGTTTGCTGGCATTCAGAAATCCAGCTTTTCATTTACTGGTATCGTTAAGTAAACAGTCCAGTGCCCCCACATTACAGTTTACCATTATTTAGAATTCTAAATACATACTACTAATAAATTAAATACTAAAACTAATTAACAATAATACTAATAATAATAATTCAACATATTAGGTGTGCTATCTTCTAGTATATATATATAGTGCTCACAAAAATTTCAAAATGAATTTGACACAATTTGATCTTTTTGTGCATCTCGTCAACAGCATGCTTCAGGAGGCAGTAATCGAACGCATGGACTGGCTTTCACGTTCTCCAGACATGAATGCCATCAAACATGCTTGAGATGAATTGGGACGTCTGGCAAACCGTCCAATGCCTCCCACAACACTTCTTAAGATGGAAGTTGGCCTGGTGCAAGAGTGGCAAAGGATCCCATAAGAACTGCTCGACAATCTGATCCTGTCCATGCCCCATCACTGTCAGGGTGTTTTACATTTACAGCATTTAGCAGACGCCCTTATCCAGAGTGACTTACAACTGATACAATCCAAGCAATTGTGGGTTAAGGGCCTTGCTTAAGGACCCAACTGTGGCAGCTTGGCAGAGGTGAGATTTGAACTCTGGACCATCAGTTCACCCCTATAAATATGTCCCTTGCCACTCAATCGCCAGAATTGAGTTTGCATCTTATTTGCATAATTTCTTTTACTTCTTATTTCGTTTTCTTATGATATTGTTTAATGAAATAAAATCAAATGCTTGTTTCATTGCTTCATATTCTTTTTGAAATATCCCCTCATTTTTCTGAGCAGTATACACACTGTACACATATCAGTCATCTTTCTAACTGGGCCGCGGAAGTAAAAATATTGACACCTCAGACAGCGCTACTAACTAATCCAATTCTAAACTAATCTGATTCAAAGAATGAACAAATCTCAATCTTACATTATTTCTTAAAGATCATGAACATTTCTATTCATTACGCCGTTGTGTCTTTTCATACGTATCACCTTTAATTGGTACAGTTTTTTAAGAACAGACACAAAGAGCGGAGATGCAGTTTGGAAAGGTCATATAAAGAGTAAATTAACTCGCCATGACATCATGTAAACCCTCAGGCAGTTTGGGAAAGGTTTTATTTTCTGATTCAGGTTTAAGTGCAAGTGATTCTCAAAGATGTAGACAATACTTACTGTTCTGTTGACCAATACAATATAATACAAATAAACTAGCAGTAGCAGCTATTTGTTCCTGAGGCTGAATGAGAGTGAATCCACCAATGTTCTGGTAAATGGGAACCATCACCATATTAATGCTGAAGGTGATAAAATGACATGTATGACAAGAACATATGGAAATGATGTCTTGTTCGTTACACACATGTATAGAAACTGGTTGAACAGTGATTAATGACGCAGATGCAGCTTTTCGAGTGTTTTGTTGCCTGAAATAAAAAGATTCTATTGATTTTTTTTCAGGAAGAACACTGAATACCAGTAGAGTTTGTGGGTTGAATTGGGTTTATCCAGCACACTCGAATGAATTCTAATGAAATGCATGTTTGACTTGAATGGAACAGATGAACTTAATTCATCCTGTTCCGAATCATTCATCCCCACTACAGTTGTTGTTTTTGAGTCTCCACCGCAAGGCTACTGAACCCTTTTTCTTGTCGGATTAAAGCAGAAATGAACCAGAGCTTTATATTTGCACGAGTGCTCATCGGGCGAGAAGAGCGAGATGAGAGCTATCAGACAGAATATGAATGATTATGGCTCTGAAGGGAGTCTTCAGGATATCTGACGTGCCCTCAATTCATGAACCTCCATCCATAGAATAGCCGGCATTCCTCAGACGAGTATCTCAATACCCTCTGCACCACACCGGTACGCGCCCTTTCTCGCCGAGTTCTGCCTCGTTTCTCCACTTCCCAGCTAATTCTTCGCCTTCAGGGGCGACGCAGGTGAGGATCAGGCCTTGGCTCATCTCTGCAGCACTGTGTCTGATGATTGAATATGATGTGCTTGCGCGCAGAGTTCATGGCCACGCTCGGCTTGCATGTCAATTCGGATCAGGAGCGATTCATCAAAGCACAATTGCCGTGGGCTCGTATGCCTGACCCTGACATTGATGAATCAGGTCTTATTGTGGGAGCAAAAATACTTTGCCTGAGAAAGTCTAACCTAATCAGACTAAGTGATAGCCATGCATGCCTTAACGTCTGCAACGTCCTGTACTGGAACCACTACAAATGCCAGCCTGGTTATTTTCTACCATGATGCCAGATGGTTTTTGCCCAAAAGGCTACAACATGCAACAACACTCCTAAATCAGGACTTAACAATGCCTGTAGTTGACTAATCCCGGTGTGTCAGGGGGATAAATGAGCTTGGTTGGCGTCAGGGGTTGTTGGCATAGGGTGCCTTGAATGACCAGGATACTACTGGTTATATCTGAAGAAATCCATTCACCACTTTAATAGTCATTTAAATGGATCGTTCTACTGAATTAGATTTATTGAAATACAAATTCATCTCTAAATACAGTCGATTCCGGTTAATGGGACCACATCTGGACGCGATCGTTTTGGTCCTAATAACCGGATGGTCCTATTAAATGAACATGCCCTATGTTACAAGACATGCTATGTAACATATTAAATGTTTATTAAACCTTTATTGTGCGATTTACACGTATAGCGAACGTACAAACTACTGTTACTTACGAACTTTGTTCATTAAAGAATCAATTTGAAACCAAGTTTTTGAAACGATCTACAACACAATGTAAAGGTACTCAGCATACGAAGCATAATACTGTAAAAAACAAGTTCTTACTAAATTTCAGTCAACGTTTAAAGAACTTATCCAGTGTGATCTGACACGCTTTAGCTGTGGCTAAGTGGCGACTTGTGGCTTTTTTTGTAGTAAATGGAAATGTTAAGTAAAGACCTGTAGGTGGCAGTAGAGGGCTGGGGAGGAACTCTGGAGTTTTCGGGTAGAGACAAAGAGTTTCTTCACGGATATTACATACTGTGCACGTTCTTTGACCCGATTAAGCGCAATTTTGGTCCAAATAAGCGAATAACATTACACGTATTTAATAGGAATTGTTTCGGTACTTTAGGATTTGGTCCGAATAAGCGGCTGGTCCCATTAACCAGTGGTCCTATTAACCTGAATCTACTGTTATTGATTATAAATGTAGCAACAAGAAGGTGTATCAACGTAAACGATCAGTGAATATATTTCATAAGTCAAGTGATTCTGATTTTTCCAGTATGCCACATAAAGCAAAGAGCCATTAGCTCATCTCCAGTGTAGTAAATCATTTTAGTAAACCATTACCAGTTTAATGATTTGAGCTCTTATTATCTGATGCCAATATTGATCATCCTTGAACCCCAGCATTAGTGCCACAGGCCAGCGGTTTAAACATCCACAGACTTTAGACAGTGGGTTAAATAATTGTTTCTCAAGCCAATGCATTAAGCTCAGCGTGTTCAAAAAGGCTACGCAACAATAATAAAAGCATTTATCAGGAACTTTAGGAGGCAGTTATGACTGAATTTGTCTTTAATGTTGGTCATTATGACATATTACGTAATGATGCGCACAGCCGAAAGTTTGAGCACCCCTGATCAAATTAACCATTAACAATCAATTCATTTTTTAAAACCTTACATTAGGGGATCGTCAGGCAAGGCGCTCAAATGCACCAATTTTCATATTTATTAAGGATTTACAGAACTATGATATAGAGGAATGCACGGTTTAACGTCCATTCGATCTATGTCCATTCGCAAGATCGTTTTTTTTTAATTATAATAACTAATTATAATAAGAAATCTAACTCTCATTAACTATGTTATTGGTCTAATTTCCTTTATCTTTTCAGTAAGTGTTTTAGGTTTGCAGAAAAGACACAAAGATAAGAACGACTTTATTCTACAGGACAGTACTTTGATAAATGTCTTAACATTGTCCATTAAGGTTATTGTTTAAAATAAAATACTATCTCCAAATATCTAAACTACTACATGATTGTCCAATCAACGTCCATTTTGGTCATTCCAGAGTTACCCACTGTGCACTGATATGCTCTGAACCTCCGAACCTCCCACACACATTTACAAAGTGCCTTTTATGTGAGAAGCAAAATTGCTAGACTTTTGTGTATTACAGACTTTGGCTTTGTTTCTCTACTCGTTACTCGATTTTCTTAATTCTGCATGCTTGTTGGGTTTAATATGATCGGTTGAATGCAGTTTTTGCTCTATCAAATAAGAGACATCAATCTCATGCTCATTATTCGCCATTTAATATTTCTACAGTAGAGCACGCTATAAACACTTTTATTTAAACTGAAGCAGCATCTCCCTTTGGACTGTCACATTAAAAGTCCAAAGTCAAAATATTCCCCCACACCACTGCACCACCATCACCAGTCTGACTCTTGATTCCAGTCAGACAATTCCATCCGTTCATGTCGTTTACACCAAATTCTGACCCTACCATTCAAATGTCACAGCAGAAATAATGACTCATCAGGCAACATTTTCCCATCTTCTATTGTCCAATTTTGGTGAGGCTAAACCAATCTGGTCATTCTCCTCTGACCTTTGACACAACACAACACTTTTTACCCAGAGAACTGACTCTCACTGGATAAATTCCTTTCTTCAGACCATTCTCTGTGAGCCCTTAAAATGTCTGTGTGTGAAAATCCAATACATCAGCAGTTTCTGAAATACTCAAACCGACCCGTCTAGCAACAACAACCATGCCACATTCAAAGCCACCTAAATCACCTTTCTCCCCTATTCTGATGCTCAGTTTGAACTTCAGCAGGTCGTTTTGACCATGTCTACATACCCAGTGATTGGCTGATTACATAACTGCATTGACAACATTTAAAGTTTAAAGCGCAAACTCTAGTCATTTGCTGTGATTTAATCATTTGCTAAACGTTCTTATCCGAAGCGACTTACAACTGATAAACTGACACAATATTTCTAATCCAGTCTGTGGTGTGATTTGGCTTTAACCCTGGACCTTCTGACCCATAGTTCAGGACCTTAACCATTGCACCACCACAGTCCCGAACTGGCCTGGATTGGATTACTCTATAAATGAACAGTTCTATTTCGATTGAGCTACTCATCCATGTATTAACAGATTACTAGACAGAGATCCCCAGTTTGATCCCCACTCCAGGCCCCAGCAACGCTGCAACCCTGAACTGGAACAAGACGTAAAAATAAAAATGCATGATTTAAAATAAGGGTTGTGCGAAATTGACAAAAATGACATCTCAATAATTTCCAATCGATACTTAAGATCAGTGGCAGTGTTTATCGTAGTTTGTACATCGCCGTCTTTTGAGCAACGTCCATCTTTCAAAAATCAAACCACCTGCATATGAGCGAGTATGAGTAAGCAATTTGTTTGTTTATTTAATTATTTAATGTCGCTGTCAGCATCAATAGCCATTTTATGGTCAAACACTAGTTACATCTATACACTAGTGGTATATATACACAGAGGTCAGGCCAATTTAACATATTCAATAACCCTAACCATATTTAATAATTTTTGGTCTGTTGAATCTGCAGGTTCTCCCCGTGTCCACTCCGGTTTTCTCCCAGACTCAGAAAGGATCCAGGCCGCTCCGACCAGTGGTACCCAATGAGCCGCCACTGAGTGACCAATGACGTGGACTTCAAGGTTGGCGTTGTCTATATTTAGTCTCCCGACACAGTTGTTCATTGATTTTTTAATTCAGTCATGCACTTTAAGGTAGAATGCTAGCTTGATTTATTTTGCTAGCACGGTTCATGCACTCAAGCTTGGTTTATGCTTCTCTGTCACGTCAATGCAAAGACAGCGCGGTCTCCTCTACGCCATCATTTTTCATTTATAGTTCTGCGCTGATGTCGTAGCGCTGCAAAGCTAGGGAGTGTCTTGTCGCAATGGCGACGATGACCACGTTGATGTTGATGGAGCTGATTGAACAACAAAAGCTTATAATAAAAATGCTGGGTAAACTAAAAAGAAGAAGGTGGTCTGTACGCCCTTTGAATGAGTCTAGGCAAAGCACTGGAGACCAGTGGGCAAGAACATCTGACTGTCCTTAGAATTCCTGGAGGAAGAATTAGGGAAGTGTTCATACTTCCTCACCTTTTTAATCAGACGGTCCTCAACTTGATCCATCTCTTGATGCAACTACAGCTAGATTTTACAAATCGTACCGGAAATGATGAAGAGCGGACCAAACGCAGCCTTGCGGTCCGGTGGACGTGTAGTTGAAAAGATTTTGGAGGATGCAATTTGGAACGACGTAGTGGCTCTGCAGACGGGGTTAACAGCAATGAAACAGTGCTGCGTCGACGCGGTGGAGACGTATAAACCATGCTTTAGTCCATCCTACCGGACCACCGGAAGTGAATATGTAAACTCTTATCATAGGTGAACCACATACCACACACCTGATGATTCTACTGACAGCCCTCATAATTCAGGAGGTTATTGTTGGGAAAATGCAGGATGTTCGCTTTTCATTTAAACTCTGTACTAGAACAAAAATGTAGCTGAACTCCAACAGGTCATCTTCTACTGAGGGGGATCACAAGGGCAACTAGTTTGAAAACAGAGCTGTTTGTTGTAAGCAAAGTTTGCTTTACAGATATGGGAACCATCCTTGTGCTTGGTCTTAATAAAGACAGAACGCCGTCCTCTGCTCATGTCACATTTAATGAGCAGCACAATGCATGTCTCTGAAGTGTACATATCACATTAAGCAATGTGTACTGAACGTGGGATTATTCTTAGAATATTGGATTCCATTAATTATGTACAGTTCTTTCCATCATGATTACATCATCTCTCATTCAGAAAAAGCCCAATTAGCCACTGTACTGTTCCAGCTACAGGAAAGGTCATAATGTTCACAGTTCATCAGAACAACAAATGGTTTTCATTCATCCATCAAATACCAGGACAGGTGATAAAGACTAGGCTGTAAAAGATGTCCTGATGTTGGAAGTTCAAATAAACAGAGGCATAGATGATATCGTTTTCTGAGTGAGGTAAAATTGCAGTGTATCTGCAAAGTTGGGCAAGATGGTTTACAAATGGAATTGACTAAAGTAACTCTTCAACACACATTTCCTAAGCACTCTGACATTAATGAAAAGGGATTCCGACCAGAATTGTGTAACCTATCCATTAAAATGACGTAAGCCCGAGTCATATACTGAGCTCGTTGACTTATGACTCACAATTCATTGCACACGTTTGTACCGCAGTCAGTGATGTGGACACAAAATATTTCAACTTGTTAATGATATTAATTTACTAAACAGTGCAACAATCGATTTACTTTCTAAGTTTCTGTTTAGGTTTGGTTAGTGATAAAAAGAGCTGCTATACGATACACAAATTTCACAATACGATACATATTGCTGTTTTTGCTCCACGATATGATTCATTTTCGATACAACATGGAGAAAGAAAATGATTTTAATTTTAATGATTTTAAATTAATCTTTTATTTTTTGATGTAGAGGTCACAGAGGCCAATACAAACTCTGTTTTTGAAAAGGATGACTGGTACCAAAAGTTTTAATAGAAAAAAATATACAAAAGAACCATACCAAGTCTTAGTATGATAACCCTTGTACATATGGAAACTGAACTTGCTTCAGCCAGTTTATTTACAATTTGATCCTGTGTTTCCTTATAAAGTGCCACTATTACTTTCTGGGTGAAATGAGTGCGAGATGGAATTTTATAACAAAGCTCAATTACCCGCAGCAAATTACAGAATCCAGGATCGTCTACAACAGAGTAGGGCTGCAAATCCGAAACTATAAACTTCCCTATGGCACGAGTAATTTGCTTTGCCCGTTCACTATCGACACTTAGCGGCTGCTTAAACGCTGTGACTCGTGTTTTCTCTTTGCTCCGGTAAGTGACACGTTTGGACGGTGTCTCCGCGAATGAGTTTGAATATTGGAAGTATTAGCACCGATGTTTAATACTCGCGTTGAGCAAAGTTTACACACAGTTACCGTTTTGTCTCCATTTTTTGCCCGTCATTGTTGTAACTGACTGGAAAACCAAAATATTTCCACAGGAGATGTGAGGGTGATTTTGGTTGTTCCAGCTCAGTCTTGCTCTCTCTGCTAGCCATCTCACAGTCAGCTAATCGTCGAAACACTGCTCGGGCGTCGTCATAGTAACACACCTGTTATACACCGTGTCACTAGATGTATGAAACTACAGTACTCAGAACTCTCTTCTGCTCTGCTGATGGCTAAAACTCTGTAGCGCGGGTTCAGAAACGGTGCAGCAAATAATCAAGAAAAAAAATCTTAATCTACTCGATTCACAGCTCGTATCGTATCAAAACCTCCGTATCGAAAAAAATTAATATTACTATGTGTATCGTGACACCCCTACTGGTCAGTGGAAGATCAACATGGCAATTTATAACAAAGAGCTCTATGAGGATCTAAAATAAAGAACTGTTGCTCTACATAAAGATGGCCTAGGCTATAAGTTGGTTGCCAATGACATGTTGGTTGTTTGTTTTTTACCTGCAATTGTTCTCTTGTATCTGCTTAATCTGTACATTAGCATGTAAATAAGTGAAAAAGAAGAGCAACTCTATCAGTAACTGAAGAACCACGGTGTAATGTTCTAGAAAGAATGATACCTATAATGTAAACCCTTCAAATGTTGTGCAAAAGGCAGCGTTCCGCTTCTGTTTTCAGCAGTATCTATGATGCATTTATGTATGGTTTGCACTCAGTTTCCTTGTGAAAACACCCTCAGTATTTATATTACAGTAACCAATTAAAACTTTGGGACTATAGCAATATCCAGTAAATTACCATTTCTGACAACTACCTGTTTCATGGAGTGTAATTGGGTAATTAAACGGTGCATACCTGTTTAGATATTAATCTCAAAATCCTAACAATACCCATCCCTGATATGCAGTGGATATGTATCGTTTCTTCCGCTGATGGAAATCGTAATACTGCAGCTTACAGCCAATTCTAAGGATTCCTGTTGTAGCAAAGCAATAAGCGGTGTGCACAGAGGCCTGACTGTAACTCAATCCAGAACACAGTGCGAGTCAGAAACTCATCACCTCACGAGACCTCACTAAAAACTGACCTCAGTACAACAGTCTTTTGTGGAAAATCTGGTGGAAAGCTTCCAGAAGGGTTGAGTCTCTAACAGCATCAAGCAACCTTGTGCTTAGTGTATAAAAGAAGCAGCTAATACATTTGGTCCTGTGGGTATCATGAGCTCATGTATGTTACATAGCATTGAAAATCAGTTCATATATGCTAAACATTAGGACTACATTGTACATTTAGCTTAAAATTCATAGTCTTACAATCCAAGCAATTGGGGGTTAAGGGCCTTAGTCAGGGACCCAACTGTGGCATCTTGGCAGAGGTGGGATTTGAACCCTGATCTCTTTAAACACCTCAGTGAATTGTGATGTTCAGATATTGTTCTGTTTATGTGACTTGGCTAAAGCTCTGTTTTTCGTAGCTACAAAGCACTTTCAAAATCAGACCTTGAAATGAATTAACACCATGTATGTTATGTATTTATTATTCTTTCTTTATAAATTACTACGCTATAACTATTGATAAATTATGATTAAACACTTTGTTTAGGAACGATGGATATATTTATCCATCATTATTGAATTCATGTCTGTGACACCATTGAATGAATCTCAGCCCTGAATCTCCATCAATGTCCAGTTCAATTAATTGCAGACAGGAAGTGAGAGAGTGAAAGAGAGAGAGAGCGAGACAGAGAGAGCGAGAGAGAGAGAGTGATAGAGCGCGAGAGAGAGAGTGATAGAGCGCGAGAGAGAGAGTGATAGAGCGCGAGAGAGAGCGAGAGAGAGCGAGAAAGAGAGAGCGAGAGAGAGAGAGAAAGAGAGAGCGAGAGAGAGAGAGAAAGAGAGAGCGAGAGAGAGAGAAAGATAGAGCGAGCGAGAGAGAAAGAGAGAAAGAGCG
>JAVSBV010021474.1:0-12065 GCA_033117975.1 Parotocinclus spilosoma | reverse complement strand
GTGGGAGGAAACCGGAGTACCCGGAGTAAACCCACGCAGACACGGGGAGGACATGCAGACTCCACACAGAAAGGACCAAAGCTGCTCCACCCTGGGATTGAACCCAGGACTTTCTTGCTGTGAGGCAAGCGGTGCTACCCACCGAGCCACCGTGCTGCCCGCGTTGTACAACATACTATAGCATAAAAGAACAGTAACAACAAAAAAGGTCACACTTACTTTTGACATGCACTGTGTCAGCCGGGCTGCAAAATCACAGTGAATTGTAGCTCAGCTTTAACACTAGAAGCACTGGACCAGTTTGACCTACATACACCTAGAAGTGCCGAGCTCCGGTCATTTGACTGCTGTGACTTTTAGCTGGTAGTGCCGCGCTGGATTTTTTTGTATCTAAAGCACTGTTAGAGCAGTCAAAATATTGGGGTTCTTTCTGTTCATTTTTTTCTCCTAGTTTTTGCGCAGTTACTGTTCTTCCTGTCTTTTTTCCCTGGCTTTTCTAGTCCCAATCTGTCTCCATCTTGTGCCAATAGACTGGGACTGTCTGTTAATTTTCTATCTTTTATTTGCTTTTAGCAAATTAAACTAGATAATCTCACACAAAGTAAATACTGTAGTTTGGTTACAAGTTCAGGTTGCATTTGGCTAATGTGTTATTTCTTTCTGTGTCAATGTGCTGAGGCTGTTAGAAAGCATGGTGCTCTTACTAATCTATTTCTGGCAACCATGTTTCCAAATTCAAACATTAATGCATTTTTGCATTTTTCAAACAAGCCCTTTCTGTTTTTACAAAATCAATATGTCATTATAAATAGGTTATTCCATTGTTTTCCTCTCATCAGATGCACTACCATGTAATTTTTCTAGAACTCAAGCCTCAAATGTTTATAGCATGGATATGATTCTTAACATTATATCAACATCATATCAAGTCTTTTTCAATAAATGCTGCAATCAGCATAGGTCTCTGTCAGGTCTGTGTGTACGCTTGTGTGTGTGTGTTGGTGTGTGTGTGGCCATGGTCGAATCAAGCAGTGGGAGAAGAAAAAGAGTTTTGGCTCTTTTTAGTAAACATATGTATTACTTAATTATTTAATTGAATAAAACCCCCTCCCATAAGACTCATGTTAGTTTCACAAGCAGACTACTACAGTCTATCATGAATCACGGCTAATACTAATTCCTCACGTAATAAAAAAAATTAGGCTCCTTTTGCACTTGCACATATGTAATATTTGATTGCTTCATTCAAAAATTATATTACCAAATATAGTATTTTATCACATTTGTTTAATTTGGGTCTCTTTATCTTATTTAGGACTATAAAAATGCGCAATACAATTTCATTACTTTCATAATATAATTTATTAAATTCCTCTATTGTCACGTTGTTTGGATGATTTGTTCCCTTGCATTCTTGCAGAGGTCAGGTACAAAATTAAAAGCCAGGCCTAAAGTGTAACAATACTGAATCAGCAAACAACCCGCATACTGCTATCCTGCAGCCAATGAGGATCTTACTGCAAAATCTATTCCGGGAAAAAACCTTGTTTTCATCATGTTTTTTTCAGATACTCAATTAGATGATTACATAAGAACTATCATGGGACAGAATGCTGGAAAGAAAAAGAGAGACTGAGAGAATAAGGAAGTTATGCAAAAAGAGGACTGAACACTGACTGAGAGTGTGAGTTAGGGAGGTTTGGAAGCACAGGATTGAGTGCTGAATGACAGAGTGTGTGTGTGTGTGTCAGAGAGAGAGAGAGAGGTAATGATGAGCGAGAGTGTGATATGAGAATTTTAGAAGTATGGGGAGATATGGAATGAGCAAGAGCAATGCACAAGGTCCCAGACGAGAGGGAGGAGGCAAGTTCCCATGCCCCAGGGGTCTCTGGGGAGGAGAAGTGGCAGATGTGACGTCTGGGTCATCCTGGTAGTCTGTGGGGCCAAGAAGTAAAACACTCTAATCAAGCACCACCCATCAAAAATGTACATACCGTAAATACAAATTTTTAAATACCAGCGTAAAAAGTGTATTAAAAACTACTGGATCTATGTGCAGTAGCACAATGCTGGGAATAAAGTGAATAAACATTTTAACTGCTAAATTCAAGATTAAAAGCTCAGGTTAAATACAGTTTCCCTGTGATAACAAATCAGTTTTGTTAACTGAAAACTTATGTCTGGTGGGAAATACGATTAATAAGATTCAGGACTAACACAAATGTGTGATAAATTTGGACAAACTGTCAACCGTCAAATCCCAAATGTTTTTCCATGGTGTTGTTTTAGAGATAGGATATGCTCCTGGCAATGTTTTAGCATGTCAATGCAACAACATGAACCTATTAGAGTCATGAGAATGACCTTGGGACAAAAAAACTGCCAGTCATAAGGATTATTTATTTGAACCCAATTGTAAGCTAAGTGTAACATACTAGAAACACTTGCTTGTTAGAGAAAAGAATGAGGAAGGAGAAAACGAGAGAGAGATCAACAGAAAGTAAGCTTTCCAAGGCGTTGTCAGCATGTGGGGACTCTGAGCAGGTCTTTATCTCCTAATGCTATGTATTATAGAGTCCTTGGAAAAGCCCTGTAGCTTTAAGGGTGGATGAAAAAGATCTGCATGGGACTCTGCTTTAAATGGATTAGGACCCCGAGCAGTCGCATGTCTATGAGCACAAATGTCACCATTGAGTTTAATATGTTATCCTGGAATCAGCTCAGAATGTGTGTTTTACGTTAATGTGTGTATTAATAGAGTGGATGTGAATATAGGACAATTGGAATGACTAATGTTAAATGATTAAATCCTAAACATATTAATGATATAGATTTGTAGTTCTGTATTACCACAGACAACTGTTTTTACATTTTCCTTCCCATAACAGGAATGGAAAACTCATTAACATACATACTAGGGAACTAGGGAATATTTCATTATTTTAGAGCAGTATAGATGCAGAAGCGGTGTCATTTCATTCCATTAACGGTTTAGGACAATAATAATATAAAACGAAACTTCTTAAGCCAACCAAAATGTCTTACCAAAGCTGCTCTTATGTAGTTTAGCCAAAGTTTAATCAGTGTAGAAATTCAATAAAATTTCCATCATTTCAGTTAGTTATCGCTACTGTAGTGTAGTCTCTATGTGTAACACCTAACCACATGTTCTGTTCTGTGTAAAAAAGTGTATTTTTACCATAAATTAAGTATGAATTATGCAAAGGTTATTTAGAAAGTTTTTTGTTTAAATTTTGAATCTTGAAATTCATGCACAAAACCTTTTTTTAAAAAACCTGCTAAAACAAATGGTGTTGCACTTAATTATAAGATTAAGGATCCAATATTTTCTAAGTAAAATGAAAGACATAGAAAATATTGTTCAAGGTAATCAGACGTAAAATAGATTACTCCAGGATAATGAAGTGACCCTACACAGCAATCCTTATAATAACACAAACTCTTATAACCTTAACAGTTCCTAAAGCACATGCCGTTTGGTATCTGTTTTTTGCATTCAACATCTATTTGTTATGTTTCATCAGGTATATTTATTATCCAGAAATTAGCATTTTAGGCTATGGTTTTAAAGCCTCTGACTATCAGTGAGTAACCATTGACAATCTGCTCAATATTTTGTTAACATAAAAACTATCTTCTACAGCACGGCTGCATCAAGTGGAAGCATCAGCAGGCCTTACTCTGTGCTACCTAAAGCTGACCTGAATACCACCAGACACAAAAGGGTGCTATATAATATCTTTGAACAGTTGATAGTAGAATTTCAGAGACAAAGATGTCTCTAGTCTCCTTTCAGTTAACCTATGATATAGGGTTTCCTTAATGCACCCTGTTAGAAGCTTTTAGGTGAAGCAGTGTTGATGCTGTAGTATAGTTAAATCTGCTAAAAGTGTAAACACTCTTTACAGATTGGCTTGGCAAATGATGATTATAGATTGTTTGAGAGGATTTGGAGACATGATCAGTGGGTCCTGGCAAAAAAACATTAGTTTTAACATTCGCAAGCTTATTAGAGTGTAATCTTTATTACCAGAGCTGCAACATGGCACTGTACCAAGTAATGGTAAGAACTGGCACCCCATTCAAAACCCTGTGAATTCTGGGACCTATAAGCAGGGGCATAAATGGGAAAAGAAATAGTATCAGAATTATTTTTAGAGTACATCAAAAATCCCAAAAGAAGACGTTGTCTACAGAAAAATGAAATACAGAAACAGAAATTACAATACTAATTGTGGAAACACAGACCAAAATACAATGCATACAGTCATATACAGTCTTCTGCATTATTTACTCTATTCAAATGAAATTATACAGAATTTAATAGAATTTGAGAATTAAAAAAATTCTCTATAGCCTTTTTTTATTTCAGCTGGGCAAAAAGTTGATTAACTGGCTTGTTGGAAGCAGAAACCTATACAACCCATTCTATGGCCGAGCTCAGTAATTAGAAGGTGTGTCTATAGTATATGTATGTTGTTCCCTTCAGTGCTGTTACTTTGGAATTTGCTTGTTTGTACATAACACTTCAATACTCATAATACTTTAAATTACAGAGTGCAAAGCAATTTATTTCACTTTACACACTGATTCCATGCAAACAATGCTCACATACAAAGGTAGTTATTTGTACAGCCCATATCTGTACAACTATATAGCATAGCTGGTGGGCCAAATGCGAGAATGTTTAATTCCAGAAACTAAAAGAATTCCCTTGTGAACCAAGCAGACATGAGGATGTTAGGATCAGTTCACTCAGATGCTGAGGAGCCAATCCATGTAGAACTTTATATAATAAAAAAAGAATGCAGAAGCTGCAGGTAATAGGTAAACACTTCTGAACTAACAAGACAGGACTAATTTTATCACATTTTTTGTTCTAGATAGCACTTCAGTGGCTAAACTCTAAACAGTATAGTGTTACAATAATCCAGCTTTGAAGTTATAACATGAACCAATATCAAGCATTTAGAAATAAGATTTTGCAATATTATGTAGCTGAATGAAAGCTGGTTTAGCATGGATTTAAACAGCTTATTTTAAATGATCTTGGTTTCAACTAATAAATACTCCAGATTTAATGGAGTTAAGAAGAGGAACCTGAAGGTAATTGATGGTAAGGATGCCATTTGATTTGATTGATGGATACAATTCAGCTGCATATCAACCACACAGTGGTGGAAGTTAATAGCATGATTAAAAATAGTTGGTTCTAGTGGTTGCATTCAGGGTGAAAATAATAATGGGCCATAGTTGGCCCAGCACTGACTCCTAAGGGACACCGTACTTTACTTTTACCATGTCACAAAAATAGCATTTACTTACATACTAAACTTATTAATACAGTCATTTTGCCATTGTTCATCTTTGATGTAGCCTAGACTTAGTGGTGTTGCACCTGTTAACAGCAGATATTGCTGAAACTCCAAAATTCTCTATGGGTCAAATGCTTATTGTGCACTTATTGTGTAAATGAAAGTTAGATTTAATAGAAAGGTAGAAACATCTCTGCATAGTAGTTCTTCACTTTGTTTTGTAGTAGTTGTTGGCCTTCCTTATGCTGACTTCATGCAGCACAGCACCTGGAGGCAATAGTCTCAAAGTAATGTCAATAAAAGACCACTTCTCTCTTATTCAAAAGGCACATAGTTCTTTGACCTTTCACTATTATAAACCCATGAAAGTAACAAACAAGAGAACTACTGAAAGCAAACAGAAAAAACAAGACCAAATAAAGCTTAGTACCAACCATAAAACAATCACCATCATTACCAGATGTTGTACATTAAGTTATTTAGGATAGAGTTCATTTGTAACTCATCTATCTTTTCTATTTGAATAATCACCCCTTTGCTTTTATAATGGTCTCTAATGGTTAAAGCAACAAAGCCAAACCACACTCACTGACAATAACAGCAACAAAAGTAGCCTTGCCCACCTTTATTAGAACTCACCCTGCACATCCATTCTACTCTCTAGCACATAGGGCAGTGGCTTATTGTAAGCATGTAGCTTCAGGCTCTAACATGTGCCAGAGACTTAGTGCTGCTGTGTGTGGTTTTGGTACGGAGAGGCTGCTAGTGCTGATTGCGGTTAAACTCCCCCATCTACTCCACACAAAAAACACTGGGAGAGCCTGATCTGCACCTGCTCCTCTCTTTACTCAAGACAAACATTTGCAGTGAGGGATACAAGATTTGGTGGAAGTCTGAGACGGAAGAAGGACAACCAATAACAGCACAATCAAAGCTAAGGGTACTTTCCCCCAGCATGACACACCTGGATGGAATGTGCTAATTCTAGTCCCCAGTTAAGGCCAGGTTGCACTTTTATCTCTGATCTTGGGCTGTAGGTGATAACAGTGAGTATGATTACTTTGGAGTTACTGTATATTTCAAAATGACTTTAATACACAAGAAGACGTATTTACATATAAGTCATATAGTAGATGCCCTTATCTAGAAAAATTGGATTATTAATACTGATTACCATCAGTACCAACACTTTAACATCCAAGCAAATTTTGTGTTTACTTAAAGTGCCACGCTAGGATTTAAACTCAGGTAGTTATGATTAATTAAGTACCCTAACCACTGCACCAGCTCAGTTCCACATAGCTTTTACATCTTTTTGTGTGATCTGAGTATTTTTTTTTAAAATTGAGATAGATACCAAAGTTCCAAGGACCAAACAGCTCTCTTGGCCATAATTGATTAAATAAATTATCTTGTGATTATAGTACCACTATTATATAATACAGCATAGTGGCATAGTGGTTAGTGCTGTCACCTCACAGCCCATATAGCCATTTTTCAATTCCCAGTCTGGACTCCACCTACATGCTCTACCCATTTCCATGCAAGGTTTCTTTTTACTGGTTACTGGACTTTCTTCCCGCATTACAAAAATGTGTGGTCAGTTGGTGTCTGTAACGTGTCCCATTGTGACTTAGTGAATGTGTGTATGCCTTGCAATGGATTGGTGCCATGTTACGTTTTAATTCCACCTTTGCACCCAGTGCTAACAGTTAAGCCCTGACTTGAATGATGACAAATTTCATCCAGCACTGATCTTAGTCAAACACTTTTTAATCAATAGAAAGTTCACACTTAACAGTAGACATAGATACTAATATTACACTTGTTGACCAAAAACAATAACTGTATATGTGTATCTCTTAAAACTGATGTTCGGGTGCTGGTTCCGGCACTACACGCTTAGCTGTTCTTCTGGCTCGGCGTCGCTCTGATTGTCTTCAACATCGGAGGCAGGTCTCACCACAGTGCAGGAACTTCCTCCATCGGTTGGACATTAGGAGACGATGTGCCTCTAAGGACCTTCCTCTAAGGACTCACTTTATCATTTTCACTTAGGGGTGTACTCAATTTTGTTGCCAGTGGTTTAGACACAGCAAATTTACACTGATTTATAAGCTGTAGACCGACTACATTACATTGTATCAAAGTGTCATATCTTAAGTGTTGTCCAATGAAATTCTATAATAAAACAAGAATGTGAGGATGGTACTTACTTTTGTAAGATACTGTATGATATATGTGATTACAATATTAGGGTCCTCTTGGGCCACCTCTAGCCTTGATACATGAGACATGGTGGGGCATGGCGGCCCACAGATGTTGCAGCTGGGACTGTAGAACCTCGTCCATCACACCTGCAGTTGGGACAGTGTGTCACTCCACAGCAAAGACAAATTTGCGGCACTCACCATGAGGTGAGCCTGATGGTCTGATCCCACACAGAACCTAACTTTCTCAAACAAAAGCATCAGTGGCTGGCTGACTGGACAAAGACAGGGGTGTGTAGTGAAGGCGCCACCTATGTTTTAATGGTGGACAACTAAACGGCTTGTGCTTGTTAGTGGATTAAATGTTACTTTCTGCTGGTCTACCTGGGCCGTCCAGATCCCTGAGTGTGTGTGCCCTGATAGAACCAGTGCTCCCAATACCTCTGAACAGCCAGGTCAGAATTGTATAGATTTCAGGCAATACTTCTCTCAGTCCTGTGATGATGTGCTCAAAGTTTTTCAACTGGGCAAAATGTCTTCATCATAAAGTCATGTCTAACAGCCAACAATCTTTTGCCATGTAGTATAATACCCAGAAGTAGCCTCTGAGAGCTTTTTATAAGTCAGCGAGTGAAACATTTTATGACCTTTTGTGGCAAGATCCAGTGTCTAATTATACCACACCTGTAATCTGGCAATCTGGCATTTCTATCTGAGTGCGTTATTTTATTATCAGTGAGTAAATATTACAATTGAGGTGAAGGATTATAACATTAACTTACCTTTGCATAAAAAAGTGAACATGTACAGCACAGCTTCTGATACACACACCAGGTGCATATCTCATCATGTCTGAACACGAATCAACCTGACTGACTGTTCCTGGTTACGCATGCGGTCATTTCATTGTTAATGATTTTCATTCCTACTCAGTGTGTACTTAGTGTATACACAGCCTATATGGTTTAAGTGTAAAAGTAAATAGTAACAATCATCAAAGAAAAATACAGCCACAACCCTCATCAGGAAAAGCAGATGGTGAATTAGACTATACATCAGTAATTGAGCAACACAGACTGCATTTTTCAAGTGTATAAAATGTGCTTAAAACACACAGTGTTTAACAGTGTTAGTTGTGAGGAGCATACTGAGGTGATGAATTTGGTAATATGGAATTTCAGTAGGTCAGGGATATTCAGAGTGGAGGAGCACAAATATGATGAGATGATAAGTATTAGGGTTCCTACCTTCCCCGGTAGGCCGTCCTCTCCGGTCGCCATTACAGAGCTATCGGTGAGGCGGCTTATATCCAGTATCCTAATTACGACCTGATTCCGTACAGCTGCTTCACGTGCTATTTAGGCGTGGGTTTTAGCGCTGTTCGGGCCAAGTCATTGTCATTGTCATTCGATCTCCATTTGGTATGCGCGCCCGACCACCGGCGCGCTCGCACCCTAACGCGCGAGGGGGAACCCCCGAGGTATTTAGTATGTTAGGGGCACTTTGAGGGTGTCCCGTCCTGTTTTCTTGTGCTCCTCGCATGCCTGAGCTCACGCTCCTTTGTCGTCAGTACTCAACTGGCCTCTCTCCAGCCGGCTGCTCGTCCTGAATGGGACGCGCCCTGACTTGGCTTCTTCGCGCCACACGTGCGCCCGAGCTCACGCTCGCCCCCTGGCGCTTCGGCGCCCTTTGTGCTCTTTTGAGCCTCACTCTGGTCGGCTGCCCTCTCAAAATGAGACACGCCCTGGCTAGAGCGGCCACCCGGCTGCGCGTTCGAATAATACGCTCCCCAGCATGGCTTCCTGCCACCCTTTGCGCTCTCTTGGGCCTCACTCTAGTCGGCTGCCTTCTCGAAATGCGCATTTGAGCTCACCTTTGCCCTCCTGCGTTCGGACTACCTCTGTGCCTTGTCACTTGGGAGACGTCCCAAATCGTGCTCTCTCTGCACGCCTGCCCCGTTGGTGCTTTGGCGCCCTCTCGTGATTGGATCGCGCGTTGCTCCCAGTCGGGACGCAACACAGCGGCGCACCATTTTATCCTTTTGTTTTTTTTGTGTTTAGGAGCCTTACGCTCCGCTCTTAATCCCTTTCAGTTTTTCTATATTATTTTCCCATTATTATTATACGTTGTGGGATACGTCTATCCCGCATACCTGGGTCCTACTAAAAACCACCACATCTCGTAAAAATAAGATAATGATTTTCTGATGTTGTTTCCCATATCCTGGTTTGACATCAGCTACATCACGTTGTCACTACACGGCTCTCAGTCATACACACACACACACACACACACACACACACACACACACATACTCACATAATTATTACTAAAACAAACATACACACAAAAAAACAATAATAACAAAACATGTTCTCTGTGGAGACCAGCAAATTGTCCCTACAAGCAAAAAAAATGTCAGAACACATAATTTGTTGTTCTATCATTGTGGGAACTTTTCCACTGACATGTTGTTGCTAATTAATTTTACACATGCACATAAACTTATCCTCAGTAACTTATTTCTAATCTTTCTATCGTTCTCCTCACACATCAATATACTGTATCTGACCATCTATTTATTCTCAAAATGTTTGGATAATGTCAACTTTCTTTTTCCTGTAAAGTATACAACAATAGCGTCACCAAAAAGCTATACCATTTTATTTACTAGTAAGAACCAATGTAAGGCTCACGAAAATTTATGTAAGGGCCAATTCTGTGCGATGTTAATTGACTAGCATTCTCTTAAATATCGCTCGGTCAACAGATCTGTTCTACAGATAACTGCTCACTTAGTACAGCAAAATAAGATTAATTACAAACACTGCCTACAAAAATCAGGGAATATGTCAAAATGAATAAGAAGAGGATCCCACAAGAACTGCTGGGGAATCTGATCCTGTCCTTGCCCCATCACTGTCAGTGTGTTTTGGGAGTCTTGGTTGACCATGCACCCTACTAAACAGTTAATGTGGGACACTTTCGTCCAGTTTAACATGCTTATGTTCACCATGAAAATGTCACGTTCTACTTAATAAAGGTAATTGAGTTTGCATCTCGTATGAGTAATCAAACAACTTTCTTTGACTATGTATTTGCTTTTCTGATTATCTTGTTTAATAAAATAAAACCAACTGCTTCTTTATTATTGGCTTCATATTCATTTTGTCAGCAGTGTATTTATACTTAACTAGAAACCTTTAAATTGTCATTGAGTTTACTCAAAGACAACGAAATCATTTCTTAAAAGTCCCTTACAAAGTCAATGCATTATGCAAAACAATTCTCTCACCAATTCTGGTACAGAATTTTTCTCTGTATTCTCATTCTCCCTGTGTGCCTAAACTCATTAAACATATGTCTTATATTTTAATCTAACCACTTAATATTATACAGCAGACAAAATATCTCTATTTGAGCCTGAACCCCTGTGCACTTTAACACCAAATGAACAGATTAATTATAACTGACAAGGGACATGAACAAAAAATGTCTGGTCCACACTGACAGAGGCAGAACAATGAAGACGGATGAAGGGAGTGTGCCATTATGAAGGAGGCAGGAACTGAGAACGATGATGTAACTGTAATGAAGGATTAATTAAGAAATTAAACTCTTACATTAAGATGGTTAGTATACTCATTAGACAACTTTGTATAATCAGTGGATAAATTTTGCTTTGCTCGCTAAGTCATGTAAAGAGTGTAATGGGAAAGATCTCTCACTCAGATTTTATTATGGGAAATGGGTTAAGTTTAGTATTTGGCACTGACAGCTGACTGTAGGATTTTTTAATCACTTAGTTATTAAGTCTTTTGACTTAACATATGCTCTTATCCAGAGCAGTTTTCAACTGATATAGTCTACCAAGCATTTGTGGATTAAGGGTCTTGCTCAAGGACCCAACAGTGTCAGCTTGGCAGAGGTGGGATTTGAACCCTGGACCATTGCCTGACTTGAATCATAATAAGTCATAATCATGTTCATGTTCCATTTTCTAAATGTTAACTGTTGAAATTTGCATTCCACAGTCCATTTTTCATTTGAGCCCTGTTTGATTGTGTTTTTCCCTCTTTCTCCTTTCTTTCCTATTTCCTGTCTTTCCTATCACCTTCTCTGTCTGCACTGACCACTGTTACATTAAACCTGCTCTCCAGGTGTCTACTCCCGGATCTTGTTGTGCTAAGCTGGAAGAGCTCCTGCACTCAGTGGCGGATGCTGGTCTTTCAAGGAGGGGAAGTTCAATTTGTTTACTTATATGTAAATTCTACCCGTTACTTTTTAAGAAAATGATCTGTGACCCTGTCGTACCAACAAGGTGTTTTTTCCAGGAACTTGACTAGTGTCCTCTTAACTCAGAACAGAATGAAAATTTTAAAAATTAAAATGAAATGCTCCCACAGATGTTTACACCAAAAGATCGCTGATTCGCTCATTTCGCTGTCAATCAAAAAGAGATTCAGCCTCAGACAGATCATCCAATCATCATGCAGAAGCTGAGCGTCCAGGCCAGCCG
>JAVSBV010021463.1:0-12066 GCA_033117975.1 Parotocinclus spilosoma | reverse complement strand
TTTGATCTGTGATTTGTGTTCTATTCTGAATAAAATATTTGATGTTGGCACCTCCACATCATTGCATTCAGTTTTTATTCACAATTTGTTTAGTGTCCCAACTTTTTTTAAATCCGGTTTATAAACTGAATGATCATGATCTCTGATCACCCAGATGGCATTGCATTAATAACCATTAATCATCAGTAGCTGATATAAGCACTACAGCAGAGAGTTGAGTTCACAAATACCACTTAAAACATTACTGTGCAAAATAAAGAATGTCCAGAAACTGTATGCAATGAAAGTAAGTGTGGCCCAGATGCGGCAAAACAAGTTCAAACCATGTCCCTGTGCCATGCGACAGGCAGCAGTAGCATTTTTCCTGCAAGCCTGACATGCACACCATTGCTGTTCAGTCTTTTCCTGTTTGTGGATTTACGAACATTAATGTTGCTACCAACCCACATTTGATTTAATTAGATTTTTTGCCTAGACCTAAACTCCATTCCACATATTTAGAATAAGCTGAAAAGACAACACTGAGACAGGACTTATTGTCTAATATTGGTTCCTGATCTACGTTTACAGTGTGCGTATTCAGAGAACATGTGGCATATGGATGCAGTGATTTATTTTGCTGAGTCATTGTTGCTTTTAAATGAATGTTGTCTCACCTCTAATTTGCTTTGGCTGATGGGGATGTATGCAATACACAGTATTAGTCAACTTTCTGAACAGCTATACAACTCAGTTGTTTGTTTTGTTTTGGTGAAATGTTTTTTTTCTCTCATATTAGGTTGGGAAGGCACATATCAGGCATTATGATTTTTCAGAAGTCAGGATTTTTTTAATCCAAACTTTATTTAAACTAACTGTACATATGTATATTAAGGGTTAGTTTTTAGCAGTTGATGCCCTTTTAAACAATCTATTTAACTTACCCTTAGCAAAGCCTGATATTATACATGCAAGAGACTACATGTCATGCTTTTGCATGTATGAGAAGCAAGACTTCAATAGCCACTTCAACAAGGTCAGGCTCAAAATACCTACATTTTGGAGTAGATTGAGAACTTTTCACATATATGCAATGTGGAGTGATGAGGGCTCGAAGAACACACACTGGGCTATTTTCACAGTGTAATTCCATTGGCAAAATTTGACCAGTATATCTCTCAGCACATATGAAGCTTCCGTTACTGCTCTCTAGCCCCATTAGTATAAAAGTGTTAGAGGTGAGGCTCCAAAACTGCATTCATTATTCATATGTGCCCAGACAAAGGCTCTGATAAATTCTCACTTCAAGTGACAATGAGTGACAGATCTTGTTTTTTTCCCCTCTTTCTCTCTCTTTTTAATGCCCTCTTCTCCCCTATGCACTGGCCAAAGGTCTGGCCTGATCCTTGGCTAATGACCAGCATGATGTATGTGCGATGGAGTGGTGATTCAGGTCCGCTGGAAGCTCTAGTGCAAACTCCTCATTAGCTCAGACACACAGGGCTAAAGCTAAAGGGGAGGAGGAGGTGGTGGACAAAGAGAGATGGGGGATTTTGCCAGGTGAGAGAGTAAGCTGACCGAGGGAGAGATAGTCACTAATGCAGAAAAGATGATAGAATTCATTCATCCTCTTTTCAGCAAAGTTCCCTTCACAGGAACCACCAGCATAAGTTTAGCAAAATATGTATGAAGGGCTCAACCAAAATCTAGCTGGCTTGAAATGCTAGACAATTTGTTATTTACAAAGCCAAAATATAAAGGCATATCTGTATTTGTATTTCTACAAAGCAAAATGCATTATGGGAATAAAGATCTTATAATTCTAAAAAATGTTAACTGGATTATCATGAAACAGCAATATATTAATACTTTTATTTTAGTAGAGGACATTTGCAACCATAAATGACTTGCTGAGCATTTTGACAGTCCTATTGACTTTTTAATGTTTCAGATTCCCAACAGGAGAACATCAGGAAGGTTTTCATTTCCATTTATATGAGCAAAAAGTGATTTAACACTGCCTAAGATTAAAGCTTGCAGCAAAACAAAAGAATCCCATGATCTGTGTAGAGCTTTGAGAACCAAAACAAAGGCTCTCCAGGGAATTCTGCACATGAAAATTATTCTTCTTTTTATCATGTGGCTAAATATTGTTATGTGAAATTCAGTATAACCATAATTTTATGGCTGACATTTACTGGGAAGCAGTGGTTTAGTGTAGTCAGAAGTGAGCATACTGTGTTTGGCTGCCACATTCCTATTTTATTCCTCAATTTAAAGGTTTTCCTTATACACAGTAACTTACACAAGTGTTTTTTTTTATATTTATTGTGTGACATTTTTAGATGTCAGTTTAGAGTTAGTGCCAATTCTTTTTTCTTTTATTAAAGTTTTATATCCAACCAATATAATGTTTGACTGTACATGTTAATTTTTACTGAACTAAATGTGTGATAATCACTGTTCATTTATGATACATTATGTATACTCAAATCCTGGTGTGTATACTTCAAATTCTTTTTTATAATTTTGCTGTGGCGTGGTACCATGGTGTGGCAGGTGCTTGGTCTGGTGGCCTCACAGACCCAGAGATCCCTGGTTTAATAATGACTTTGGACTCTGTGTGTGAAGTCTACATGTTCTCCACATGTATGTGTGGGTTTACTCTGCGTACTCTGGTTTCATGCTCAATTGGGTTTAAGTCAGAGCTCTGACTTAAGAAGTCAAGAATGGTCTGAGAGTTGTTCCGAAGCCACTTATTTGTTATTCTATCTGTGTGCTTAGGGTCATTGTCTTGTTGGAAGATGAACCTTCGGCCCAGTCTGAGGTCCTCTGCACTATGGAAGATGTTTTCTTCCAGGATTTGTCTGTATTTGGCAGCATTCATCTTTCCTTTAATTGCAATCAGCCAACATGTCCCTGCAGCTGAAAAGCACCTCTATACCATGATGCTGCCACCAGCATGTTTCACTGTTGGGTTTGTATAGGGCAGGTGATGAGCAGTGCCTGGCTTTCTCCACACATACCAGTTCAGTCTTCGTCTCATCAGACCAGAAAATCTTATTTGTCATAGTCTGGAAGTCTTTCAGGTGTTTTTTGGCAAACTTGGTGGCTTTTATATGTCTTGCACTGAGGAGAGACTTCCGTCGGGCCACTCTGCCATAAAGTCTCGACTGGTGGAGATCTGCAGTGATAGTTGACTTTGTGGAACTTTCTTCCATCTCCCTACTGCATTTCTGGAGCTCAGTCACAGTGATCTTTGGGTTCTTCTTTACCTCTCTCACCAAGCCTCTTTCCCTCCAATTGCTCAGTTTGGCTGGATGGCCAGGTCTAGGAAGAGTTCTGGTTGTCCCAAACTTTCTCCATTTAAGGATTATGGAGGCCACTGTACTTTTAAGAACCTTGAGTGCTGCAGAATTTTTCTTGTAACCTTGACCAGATCTGTGCCTTGCCACAATTCTGTCTCTGAGCTCCTTGGGCAGTTCCTTTGACCTCATGATTCTCATTTGTATTAACATGCACTGTGATCTGTGAGATCTTATATAGACAGGTGTGTGCCTTTCCTAATCAAGTCCAATTAGTTTAAATTAAACACAGCTGTACTCCAATGAAGAAGTAGAACCATCTCAAAAATGGATAAGAAGAAATGGACAGCTTGTGAGTTAAATATGAGTTTAACAGAAAAGGGTCTGAATACTTTTGGCCATGTAATATTTCGGTTTTTCTTTTTTTATAAATGTGTAAAATTTTATTTTTTATTTTTGTCAAGATTGGATGCTGAGTGTACATTAATGAGAAATAAAATGAACTGTTTTGCTTTTATCAAATGGCTGCAATGAAACAAAGAGTTATCAATGTAAAGGGGTCTGAATACTTTTCATACCTGCTGCATATAGGTTTATATCCTTAGCTAAATATGGGTAACAATTGTTATTAAAATTGTATGCAAGTCTAAAATGTTTATTTTAAAACAAAAAATAGTAATAGTTGTCACAATAACTTTCATCCATAGAAATGATTATTAACATGTTAGAAGCTTGATTCTGTGGTGATTTAACTATTTTTGTGTGGATTTAGTGCATATGTTTTGAATTATCCTGCTTTATTATGTAAGCATGTAAAGAACTGAATGTGTTGTAAAAACAGAAACTGCTTTTCAGAATAGTTTGGAAATTGGTGACCACAAAACCCCCAAAATGCTACCATCCTCTGTAATCTCTAACAGTGATTTTCCACCTCTTAAAGCATCAGGGCAAAAATAAAAGGTTGCATCCTGTTTCAGTCCGCTTCGATATGGCTCTGGTTACGTTAAACTTAAATTATTGTTTCAGTCATATTTATTGGTATTTACAGATAAAGTCAAAATTAAAGCTAAATTGCTTGCACTTTATGCAACAAATATTGTCTCAAATCAGCTTCACTAATATCTAGGTCCACAACTACCATCAGAAATTCTAGAGTGAGATTGTCAATTAAAAAAATAAAAAATAAAAATGTACCAAAAAACCCTCCTTAAATGTGACAACAAAAAAACGTTTGGAAGGATGAAGACTCAAATAGGACTTCTTTGGGGCGTGTATGTTCATTTGTATGAAGGTCAGTTAGAGATTTGCATAATTTCCTCCATATTGTTAAATATGTAAGGATATATGGCCTGGTGTCTTCTCATAGCCTTGCTCTAGAGGAATGTCATGGCAGGGTTATCATGCATCAAGTACATTTTGTTAATTAGGATTTCTAGGGGTATCAATGATTTGGACGTGTGGTTTTGTTAAAAAATATTTTTGCATAAGGATTTTACATTTCTTATAGTCTTATTTATAACATTTAAACACTATATTCCTAGTGTGAGATTGAGCTGATTAACCACAAGGGCATTTAAAAAAAATCAGTTTTGCCCATCTTTATCACGGTTGCCAATAAATATGGAGTTGACTGTGTCTGTTATAAAGGGCATACATGTCCCTCCAGCAAGACTGGTGAAAGGTTATAGATCCTCATTAGGCTGTCGAGTCTCTTGGCTCTACTGCATCTCTCTATAGAGGCACTGGCTCTTACTAAATCCCTCTGGACAGTCTGGTGAGCATACGCATTTACTCTGAACTATAGCACCCCTGCTTTAAATTGCTCCATTTGTCTGCTATGGTCAGGACAGCACGGACAGTGCTTCATGAACAGCAAGTCTTACAGCAAATAATTTGCATTTTTATATGCTTTAGTCCTATAAGGACCACTGTTACTGTAACTCATTTGAATTTACTTGGGAATAAAAAACACTAAATTGCTAAGTAGCTAAATGGGATTGTAAGGGCACCAATATTAACAGTACACACAGTCATACTGATATTTTATCAGTTTGTGTGCTTGTCTAAATTATTTGGCATTGGCCAGCGATTATGGCACTCTCCTGGTTCAGAGAATAACTGACTAATAATATTGTATTTATAATTTATAATTATTTGTATATATAAAATCTTTCTATAATCTAAAAAATGTTTTTGTGTTGCATATTGCAAACAAGGGTAGGTTTATATCCTGATAAAATTCAAGTTGCCATTGGCCAGTATGCAGCTCTAAGGTCATTTTTGGATTTTGGAAAATATAGATAACAACTGTTCTTAAAATTGTATTTGTGATTATGTAGCTTAATAATGTATTAAACAGTTGAGATGTAAGTTTAATAGCAATATCTATTTCATATATTATATACCAGAAATGATAATAGTTGTGTCATGATTACTTTAGCTTGATCCTGTGGAATTTAACAATATTTGTGTTATTTAGTGCATCTGTTTTAAATTATCCAGCTTTAATATCCAAGCATGTAAATAACTGTAGGTATGGTTTGTGATTAGGGGCATAAACTGCTTTTCAGAATTGTTTGTTGGGAATTAAATGGGATTGTAGTTTGGAAACTTGGTGAGCACAAAAACCCCCAAAATCTTCTGGCGTCAAGGCAAAAATAAAATTTGCACTGATCAAAAATTGACAGATCTGGAGAAATGTTTTCTACTGTTGTTCTCCTGCTAATGAAAAATTAGTCTAAAGTGTATGCGGCTATAAAATCTGCAGTACAACAGTGTACTTTTCATGACCTGGCCATAAGTTTACACTGATAAGATATATGATTGTTCACAACAACGGAAATTCTTTACAGGATCACAGTATGGCACTGAAAGCAAAGCTATTTTTATACAGTATTATGTTTTTTCCCACAAACTAAAACATTTAATACAGATCCAAATAACCATGTGGTTATACATGAGTGCTGATATAAAGTCAAAATATACATCAAATCTGCAATATGCTGTCATCTGGATTGGTTGATGGTTCAATGGAGCAGTGAATTAAAGAATTATAAAATTAAATTTTAAAATGAAATGTAAACACATCTGTCTATGGAATGACTACTAAAATAATACAGGGCATGCAGCAAGATATGCACCTTAAGCACACAAGTTGTTCTAACAAAGAATTGTTAAAGAAGAATAAATTTAATTTTTGGAATGCCCATTTTATTAAAAAAAATTTTTTTTAAGAGTTTACTTAATATAAATATGTACTAATGTAGTTTGTCGGGTAGTCTGTAGCATATCCCAGAATTTGGGGACCACAGCATGTACCCTTAATAGCTCTTTATCATTCAGGTCTTGGAAGTGATTGGTACAGTAGATGGTCCCCTAAATAATGTAACACACAGAAACATGGGAATGTGATTGTTTTTAAATAAAATCTGTAGTAGCCAGCTAGTCAACAAGGGTTATGGCTAATTTACCTTTTGTTGGACAGAAAAACAAAAAAAAATCCAACATTTAACTGAAGTAAATTTAGTCTGAAAAAAAGTCCCTAGGCAGTACAGTGGTTTGGTAGACGGCACTGACTCACACTGAGAAGGTCCTGGGTTCAATCCCAGATGGACTGGTTTGGGTCATTTCTGTGTGGAGTTTGCAAGTTCTACCTGTGTCTGTGTAGGTTTACCTTCAACAAGATAACATACTTAACAATTACTGGCAAAATTAGAAATTAATAAACACAAAATGTAACTAAAACTTCATTGCCATTATATGCATTTATGCTGGACCTAGGGCCAGGATAATTTGGAAAGATTCAGTAAGATATGTGGTTTTGTGAAAATAACTATTTTTTGGTGGGGGATTATTTTCCTCATATTATATTAATGCCAATTAAAGGTTGTATTGTTTATTTTTTTCACTGTGAGACAAAGCCTTTCAACACTTTTTATTCATCTTTACCAAGAATGTCAGTGGTGTAGAGGGTATATCATTATTGCTAATATACAAATATAAATAATAATTATTAGGTTATTGCAACATTGGCAGATCAAATTTCTAACAATATATAGCACTTCATAGAAATGCTAACAATATTACTGTGAATACGAGCAGTGGTCATTAATAGGCAATAACATGATTCAGTCTTATGATCTGATGCTGAAAGCTACATCTAATAAAATACTAAAGTAAATCTGAAAGATCATAATCTGATCAGACAAAGAATGAGTATAAATTAGACAGAGAGGGAAGAAGTGAAAGAATAGTCTAGACATGCATGGTGTAGACTGATGTGTCACTGGCGAGCAGGTTACACGGTCTATAATTTGTAGTTAAATTTGCAACATTTTGGTAAAACTAGGTGGAAAAGTGCATATGACATTAAAAGCATTAAGAACTCTAAATAAACTATATGCCCTAAGATATTTCCCTTTGTATTTCTGTGCTTTTGAGTATAATTTCATCTCTGTCACTGTAATGTTAATTATTCGTCACTGTCTCTGCAGTGTTGTTGACAGTGTTCGGCTTTGTTCAATAGATATGTTTTATATAAAACATTCATGAAATGTTCAAGATTGGTTGCTATCAAATGAAAGATCCCCATGACTTGGAATTTTAATTGTACTTTTCAGTCTGTAGTTGAGCAGGTATCCTTGGTTTCCAGGTTCTGCAGGACAGCTATGCTGTTTCAGTCCCCATTCTTCATGCACATAATTGACAGCTATGTTTTGTTAGAGCAATTCACCACCAGAAGACATATCTACAAAACAATGTTATGGTAACCATCTTTTTCAGGCTTAGTGGTAGAAATCTAAAAAGGGCCCGGTTGTTATATCTAACCAGCATTTTCATACCTCTCGTCCCCAGAGGAAGCTATAACCCCCAGCCCCCAAAATGACCCCTTAGTAAATGAATTTTGCTTAGAAAAAACACAAAGCACACATTTAAATTTTGCTTTCCACTGTTGTTCTCCTGCTAATGAAAAATAAGTCTGATTGTTAGACTAAAAAATTAATCTTTAAATCTTTCAATTAATCTGCAGTACAACAGTGTACTTTTCATGACCTGGCCATAAGTTTACACTGATAAGATATATGATTGTTCACAACAACTGAAATTCTTTACAGGATCACACTACGGTACTGAAAACAAAGCTATTTTTATACAGTATTATGTTTTTTCCCACAAACTAAAACATATAATACAGCTCCAAGTAACCATGTGGTTATACATGAGTGCTGATATAAAGTCAAAATAGATATAAAATCTGCAATATGTTGTCATCTATATTGGCAGTTAAGCTATACTTACGTCTACTTTATTACTGTATGCTGTTTTTCTGTTTTCTCCGGGTCGTCAACTGTTTTCCATACATGTTCCCCATTTTCTGTTATTGTTTCTTGTTGACATGGCTGTAAATTATTCACATTTGTTGCTTTTTGCCTCTGTCTATTTGGCCTTTTTAAACTGTCACTGTTTGCTAAATATTGTATTTGAATAACAGTATTGCTAAAGTAATCTTAAGTTATTTTTAGTTTTCACTTACTACAATTTACTGGACCTTCCCTTTTAAACATTCAATGAGTTCAGCCATACATAGTCATTTTAAGGCTGCATGTCTTCATGTATTAATTTATTTTCATACCTGTTTAGGATCAGGAGCACTTGGGAGTAACTTACAGCACAGACTCAACAATAGACAGGGCACCAATCCATTGCAAAGCACATACAAATACACACACATCTTGACCTTTAGAATGTGAGAGGAAATGAAAGGAAACACGGGGAAAACCCACATGGACATTGGGAGAACATACAAACTCCACACAAGCAGATTCGATACCAGAAATCAGACTGATGGGGTGATGGTGACAACTGTGAGGTGATAGTGCTAACTCTAAATGTGCAAATCATCTTATGTTCAGGAGACTTAGTTTGCTTTTTTGTGTTACCAAATTAAAGGTATTTAAATTAATACTATTATTAATAATAACATTAATGTTTATATTGAAATATAAATGTATAAATAATATAAATTAGTTGTTCATGTAAATGCATTAATATAAAGATTTGAAATGTTTAAGAGGAAACCATAATAGTATCGCAGTATTTCTGTTCTTATTATGTTTTCATGTTTTTTGTGTTACAATACCAGAATTTACTCCAATTATAATTATACAGTAACAAGCTGACATCTGAGAAATCTCCTCGTTTTATGCTACTTTTGTCTTAAGTTGTAAGTACAGTGCACAGCATTTTCCATTCTATCACATATCCAATGCATTAATAATATTTTACGGTATTTTATAATGTATTTAGTTATGTAGTTAATGGACATTTTGGTTTGATAACAAATATACAACAAGTATTACTAAATATTTAAAGACTATAGAAAATAGCTTTTTTTCTATAGCAACATCATTTTGAGTAACCAGTACAACAATGCAAACTAAACATTGTTTTTATATCAGAAAAAGCAACATTAATAGTAATAATAATAATATACATCATCCTCATTAAAAAAGCAACAATAAAATATATAATAATAACAACATTAAAATACAATAATAACATTTATTATAAAAATGATATTATTATTATTATTATACAATTCTTCGTCTTCTTCTAATTATTATTATTATTTACTATTATCTTAACGCTGAAATACAGTACACCCAACACAAGCGACAGTTCAGGGCCTGTAGATTTAGAAATGGTTGCACACTGCCATCCAGTGGTGAAAAGCATTATGTTTTGCATACACTTGAAACCATGGGCGTTTTTCAGAGGGTTTAGCAGGTTGAAATACAAAATTAGGGGATATTTAAAAACGAATATGAAGCTTTTAAAAAAGAAGCATTTGATTTTATATCATTAAACAAGATAATCAAAACAGCAAACGCAAAAGTCAAAAAATTACGATTACGCAAATGAGATGCAAACTTCATTATTGTGATTGAGTAATAAGGGAGATATTTATGGGGTAAACAGAAGCATGGTAAACTGGATGAGAGTGCTTCACATTGACTTTTCAGTGGGGTGTATGGTCACCCTGACAGTGACAGAGCTTGGACAGGATCAGATTGTCCAGCAGTTCTTGTAGGATCCTCTTCATATTCATTTGGAAATAATATTTGTAAGCAGTTTACCATGCGTAACCTACTGTTCAGAGGAGTTTCTGGGTTAGTTTCACTGAGAGTGCTTTGTATTAGCTTAGATGTACACATGTAAACCACATCTAATCAAATAATGCAGACAACCCATATTCTAATAATGAACTAATCTGAAATACCTTTACAGGAGCTTAGCTTACAGTGACAAACATGATGTAATATATTTGTACAAAGCCTTTACTTTCATTATTGCTAAAGAATAAAGTTCAATTAAATCAAACAGCACAGCAAATACGCATTTTAATACTTACCACATAATGAAGAACAGCTGTGATTCCCTGCAAGGTGATGAAAGGACTTTCTATAGAGTTTAATTCAAGAGTGTGACAACACATAAAGGACCTTGTTCATCTTAGTTGCTGTCATATGGAATCAGAATAAGCTGTAATTTGAGCTATGTTTGGGTTAAAAAGTTAAACTGAAATGTAATCCTCTGTTTTGTTGTAGATACAATATACACCAGTAAGCCAAAACATAATGACCGCTAAACTAACATTCCGAACAAATGCCCAGACCCAGGCTTTCCCCAGTACAGCATTACCCAGAGCATCACACTTCCTTCACCAACTTGCATTCTTATTAAATTACAATCGTGGTGCTTTCACTTTCCCAGGTAAATCCCACAAATGAACCCGAATGTCAACGGGATATAAAATTAAATGGCTAGAACTGAACCAGATGGTCCTTTTATTGCTTCTAAGCGGAGTTTTAATGTTGAAGGCATGTTGTTTTTTTTATTGCTTGTTTCGCAAGTTTTTTGTCCATGGCAGCACCAATGGTTAAAGTTAAAAATATATATATTTTTTAGCTTTTTCGGTAGAGAGTCAACCGTTTTCTTCATTTTTTTTCCAGATTCACT
Organism: Parotocinclus spilosoma; assembly: GCA_033117975.1. NCBI lineage: Eukaryota > Metazoa > Chordata > Actinopteri > Siluriformes > Loricariidae > Parotocinclus > Parotocinclus spilosoma. Next base: position 763 of record JAVSBV010021463.1, on the reverse strand, counting down.
TTAATTTAATTGTAGGTTAAATAAATTGTATTTTTAAATAAAAATATATATATATTTCTTCCTCCTTCCTTGTATTGATTCCACATAGTCTTCGAGAAATTGTAAAGTGCTGAACAATAAAGATTTATTATTATTATTTTTTCTCCCTCCTCAGTAGATTCTTAACTAGGGACATCCGAGCAACAAGCAATTAAAAAAAGTCTGGCCTAAACATGGACAACTTTGTGACTTGAGACTAGGGACACAGTAGTTCTTCTGTGGTAAGGTAGAAATCTTTGGAGGACTCAGAAAGGGATCCAGGCTCCATGGACAGCCTAGATGTTATGGAAACTAAATTATTAGTAATACATTTATAATAATAGTTTAAATACACAGACACTTACAAAAATTGTTGATTTAGAAAAGATAATAAAAATGTGATGAAAAGACTTTATAAAAAGAAAGAGAAAAACCAACAAATCACACCAAAACAGTTACTCATATGCTCAAAAACCAACCCATCACACCAAAACAGTTACTCATATGCTCAAAACCAACCCATCACACCAAAACAGTTACTCATATTCTCAAAACCAACCCATCACACCAAAACAGTTACTCATATGCTCAAAACCAACCCATCACACCAAAACAGTTACTCACATGCTCAAAACCAACCCATCACACCAAAACAGTTACTCATATGCTCAAAACCAACCCATCACACCAAAACAGTTACTCATATGCTCAAAACCAACCCATCACACCAAAACAGTTACTCATA
>JAVSBV010021453.1:0-25573 GCA_033117975.1 Parotocinclus spilosoma | reverse complement strand
AAAAACTCCCTGAGATTAAGAGGAAGAAACCTTAAGAGGAACCAGACTCAGAAGGGAAACCCATCCTCTTTTGGGTAATAGTCCAGTAGTTCTGACAAAACATCCTAAATCAACAAGGTGTTTTATACAGACACTTTAATGTTTTAATATGCCTTAATAGAAGAAGTATTATTAGATATCAAATTGTGAGTATTGAATGGTGTTTGTATATTAACCAAGACAAAACAATCTAATGTGCTAGCCCACCACCACAAGGTCCTTGGTTCCAGTCCTGATGTTATATTCCAGTCAGGTAAGGCTTTGCATGCTGACATGATGGGATGTGTCTCAGAGAGGGTAGGCCAGATGAGTGGTCATCTCATAGTACTGCAGCAGCAATCCCTGTCTGCTGTGTGATGGGATTGGTATCCTGCCCAGGGCTCACTTTCACCTGGTCCCTGTATTCCCAGCTAAAATAAATTCTTCTAATGGAAAAGATGAGTTTGTACAAGCATTTCTGACAGAAAGGCTGAGTTTATATCCTGTATATCATGGGATGCTGTTTTTCGTTTTACAGATTTACAGAGTTTACTAATTACCCATGAACATTACACTCAATACTTATAACCAAGTTTGCAGTTTGTCGTCCAGACTCCAAACAGAGCATCTTGAAAAGTCACACATCTCTGTTTCTAATTCAATGGCATGTCCCTTTTCTATCTTCCTGCTCCTGCCAATCATGCTTTTGCTACAACAAAATGAATATTGCTATTCAATACCCATGAAATGTTTCACATTTCCCATTTGAGTTAAGAAAAGCAAATAACAGTTGCTATTTCAACCTGTTTCAACAAGACCAAGCCTTTTACCATCCACTGAAATGTTCATTTCCTCCTTACATTTCAGGCTGATTTTCTGATTGTGCAGTTGAAACATGAGCAGCAAGGAAAACATGAAGTGCCTGTCCTTCACATCACAAGGAAAACAACTTACGTTCATCCCTGGAACCTGTTTTACTACTGTAAGTTCTTTAACAAGTTTAAGACTGTCATTTTTAGTTCTTATTTTAATTTAAGCTGTCGTATAGGTTGTGTTCACTGATTCCTGTTACTGGAGTAAGCACAGTGGCTTGTCTTAAGGACCACAGGCCAGTTGCACTGATTTTAATTGTAATTAAATGCTTTGAAAGACTCATCTTGGCCCGAATTCAAAACTATCTGCCACATACCCTGGACGTCCATTTGCTTACAATTAAAACAGATCTACAGATGATGTACTGGCTGATGAGAATGCCATACATATTTACACTCATTTTGAAGACTGGAAAGCTCAAAACACTTGGACTGATGCCCTTTTTGCATAACTGGGTGCTAGATGTCATAAACACAAGCCTCAGAAATCTGGCATAGTATATAGCAGTGATTCCCAAAGTGTAGGATGTGCCCCCTTTAGAGAGACATTTTGTGTGTGTGTGTGTGTGTGTGTGTGTGTGTGTGTGTGCGTGTGCGTGTGTGTGTGTGTGTGTGCAACAAGGCACATGTATGTGGCATGTTTAAGTAATATAATGCATGTCACTGGTAGTAATTTTACTGTAAAGATTATTTTAGTCTCACTACTAATTTTAAGAATGCCTAAACCTTGCCATTCTGGAAATGCTCCACCCCAGTCACCTGGCAAATCACCTGTAACCTCTACAGCATCTTCATTCATTTATTTGTTGGAGTCTTTCTTACAGTGCTCTCTTCTGGTTAGGACCTGGAACTCTAATAGCCTAAACGCAGCCTGTGAGTTCTTCGAGGCCAAACTATTCAAAATGATTAAAAAACCTTATGAAATAGTGTGCTGTGATTAATTGCATAAATTTGTTGTTACAAACTGTATGTTGCAAAATTCTATTAAGTATATAATCAACTGGCAATCATCTTTCTTCATAGTCCTTCCACTTCGTGTTAATATTTACCCACTTTGTCTCTGGATTAGGTTTCGTCACTGTTTATGCTAGAGGCAAACCATGCACCTAGATGAAAACAATGACAAAATAAATGAATACCGGATGGCAATGTGGTAGTTATATTTATGTATTCATTCACATGTATCCAGATCAATAAACCAAATAAATACCACTGCAAACTGTGGATTGTTTTTGTTCTGTGTCCTCTTTGTCCTAATAGCTGTTTTTCCAAAATCATACTTTAATTGCTCAAATTTTACTTGGATGAAGATTAAACTTAGATTCATGTGCAGATTGTCCTCTTGCAGAAAAAGTTTATGATATTATTAGAATTAGCCTAAGTAGATGAGCAGTATCTCAGCTGTGAAAACTGATTTCCAGTGCAGCCATCAGAACAGGTTTACAATTTGCAACTACATATATAAACATTTATAAGTTACTATCTTGAAACATCTGCTTTGTCTTTTCTGAGCTGTTGTGCAACATAAGGTTTTTTGAAGTTGAGTTTAAAGATGTGGTGCCACTTATTAGAAACAGGTCAAAGGGGTTCAAGGCAAACGTTTAATTTAGACGTCATGCATACTAAATCACTCAATTTTTATTAGACCATAAAAAACCATGTGACCATGTGACAGGACACACCCCAACATATTAGACATTTTTAACATTAATTGAAGATGACAAAGTGGTTAAATAATTTATCAAATTCCCACATGTCAGTGGAAGAATAACTTGGTGCTGTTAGAGCACTAGCTAGCAGTGTTGTGCGTCTGGTTTTACTTAGCTAGCTAGCTAAAGAAACTAGCTGAATGATCCCTAACCTTTTTTTGGCTAAATGCAAAACATGGACAAACAAATACATTGATACTGAAATCTGTGAGACTCGTTTGGCACAAAAACGAATTAGAAACAAGCTTATTTAGCTAATGATAGCAGATCATGTAACAATATCATGGTGCTGCAGTGTTGGTGCTCCAAAATGACGTTTTAAATTTATAGTTTCATTTTTAGTTAGTTCATTTCATTTTCGTTTAATTTGTTGCATTATCTTTTATCAGAGGCATTCAAGCAAAAAGGTAATTCTGCAAACTCTTTCTTTTTCTTTCCCAAAACAATTTTGAATCCTCTTTCTTTTTTGTGCAAGTAAGTAAGTACTGTGTCTGTAAGCAGTAAAAAAGGTTTACAAGTAGATTAAAGTACCTAAAGTAGTAAATCTGATTAGCTGAATATATAAAGCAAAATGTTTCCCATCTGTTGTCTGTCAGGTCAGTTTTAAGTGGACAATGTAAGCACCCATATGCCTGCTAATGAGTATCTTACCCAGTAATCAACAAAAACAAGAACTAAACATGTGGAGTACATTCATGCCTGCACACACACACACACACACACACACACACACACACACACCCACACCCACACACGAGCACCCATATGCATGGCACGCAAACTCACACGCACGCACACATGCGCGTTACATAATTTAAAACTCAACGGGTGCAGATGTCAGAGGGGTTTTTGTCCTGTAATTTTAAGGCATTTTAACTAAATTTGCAGCACAGGATCATTTTCTAAAAAACATATATGTCACCTGTATATCAGGAAAATAATTTAAAAAAAATAATAATTAAAAAAATATATAAAAATGTTATTATTTTTCTATATACACATATAATTTCTATATACACTTATAATTTCAGCGTGTGTATATGTGTGTATATATATATATATATATATATATATATACTCGGTGGCTAACATCACCACCTCATAGCAAGAAGGTCCTGGGTTCCATTTCAGGGTGTGGTCTTTTCTGTGTGAAGTCTGCATGTCCCACCTGTGTATGCATGGATTTACTCCTGGTACTCTGGTTTCCTCCACCAGTCCAAAGACACGTGTGTTATGTTAATTGGTTACTCTAAATTGTCATTGATTAGGTCTCCAGAGCCATATGGAGCGACAGATTGGTTGTAGAATATCTCTGTCATATCAATGGCTGAGTCTAATGACCCAGGTGGTAACAGATGTGCTGACACTACAATGGTGTGAAAAATGCTATGAAAAAGAATATATAATTAGATATTTTATTTTCTAAAAAATATTATTTTATTATTGTTCTATACATCTCATGCAGAAAATTGAATAGGGGCATTTCAGGATAGAGTTTGCAACATCCTATGATGTATCATCACAGAGAGGTTGTATACTAAAAATCCAATCATCTTTGTCACAGTACATTGCTGGGGTCAGAAACATGCAGACAGTGTTACAGTAGGGATTTCAGTGATCATAATAAGAAACTATAAGCTTAGACTGAACTAGAAAGACAGGATGGTAAAGCTATATAAATATGCATGTTAAATCATGAAGGAATCAGCAGCTACAAAGATTGAGAAAGACTAAAATCCAGCACACATGTACAAACACCAGTACTGAAAGAATCTGGAATCACAAAGAGTAATTTAAAATGATGTAATTTTAAGCATCATTGCCTGGAAAAATACAATCGTGCATATAGCCAGTTATGATCCAGATATTTTTCTCTAATCAAGATTCACAATAATATTTGTGAGGGTCTGTTTGGAGCAATGTGATCACAGTCTGGGATTGGCCCAAAAAGGCCTTTTTTGTGAAACCACATTTGTAAGGGTATTGACTTAGCAAGGTACTTAGCATGATATTAGACTGCGAGGTTTCATGTTGCAAGATGACAGCAGTGGGATTTGTGAAGTAGGAGTAAAATAAATCTATTTTTAAATGTCCCGAAATGCTCAGTTGATCTTGCTGCAATCAAATAATTTTTGGGACATATCCACTGTTTTTAAGATATTTCATGACCACCAAGCCCCATAAATGGAAAAATAGATTGGTCAGGTAGGTAAGTATTAAGTTTAATAACATGGACGGGATGACACTTAAAAGTGTGCAGTATTGTCCCCTATGTGGTTTATGGGCATAGCTATGGGTGGGCTAGGGTGAGCAGTTACTTACCCAGATTAATCATCTTTCCACCCAATAAAAACTGAAAACAAAATCACCATTTGTTGACCATTCATAAAAATTGTTGTTAATAATAATACAAAGTCACGGCTCTATTTCAAATGACTTCCTGCTTCATGCGTAGGTACACTACATGGGCTTTAAGTTAACAGTCACTTACACTATTTGGACTACTCCAATAAATTTGGGTTTTGGAAGCCAGCCAGTGCGCAGACACTAACTAACAAACTCATGTAATAACGTTTGTAATAAATTACATACTGTATTCATCTTTATTGTGCAAATACAGTAGGTCATATTAGTTTCGCAACATCCGTGTAAGTATCCTATCACCTTTTGTAAGATCAAACTTGTATATTGTGTTATTAGTCTAATTTTATCTTAAAATTTTAATCAACTTTGCACCTTAGAACAGTGTAAATGGCATTCGGTGTGTCCTCATTCTCTCTTTTAGATGGCATAATTATATCCGTCAAACCAGCTAACCAAATACAGACCTGTATTACTGTCTCAAACTTTACAACTGTTCTACCTTTCTTCAAGAAATCCACCTCAGTGAACATACAACTACTCTGGTTAGATGTTTCATTCTACTAAAACTGTACTCAAGAAATAAATTGCTTCAAAGCAAACTCCAGCCTTCAGTACTTAAGCTTTTGAATGTGTCCATTGGATTTGAGAATGTTAATCATCAGGGTCTCCATGTGCTTGCCTAGTGTTGCTCATACCCACAAGATCACTCCTACCAGGTAGCTTGGCGAGGTTCACATTCATTACCTAACAGGATTACTTAAGTAGTTCTTCAGAGATTCAGTTCTTGGTCCGTTCTTGTACTCTATGCATACTAACTAATCTCACTGGGATTATATTAGATCCCGCAGCTTCTCATTTCACTGTTTATCAGATAATACTCAACTTTCCTTTTCATTCCCTCATTCCACAGTTTTTTAAGAGGCATCTGACTGACCTGTCTGCCTTTATATATATATATATATATATATATATATATATATATATATACTCTCAGTGTTCACTTTTATCACCATGACTAATATCTAATATTAGAGGGTATTTCATTAGGGCATATTTCATTTAGCTATATAATTATTTTAGTGTATCTTTTCATGGGACAACACTGAAAATGAGACGCAGTAAAGTAGTCAGTCTACAGCTTGTATAACAGTGAGAATTTGCTGTGCCCTCAAAATAACTTAACACACAGCCATTAATGTCTAAAACACTGGCAACAAAAGTGAGTACATCTCTAAGTGAAAATGGAGATCTTCAGAGAGTTCTTTGCCATGGGGTGCCATGTTGAACTTCCAGTGACCAGTATGAGAGAGTGTGAGAGCGATAACACCAATTTTTTAACCAAGATAGCCGATTGCACATCTTGTTTCCAATAAAAGAATATACCCAATTACAAATGCCAAATTAATTAAAAATGTTATGATAGGTCCAGCTAAATCACATTTTCATTTACTGGAACACCAAACATATACCGTGTCTGTACCTAAATGAAGAATGAGTGGACTCTACGAAACCATTAAAGCAAATGGAACCACATGGGAAGAGATGGGAAAAAAAGAATAAATTATAAATCTAGATTTAGAATAGGGAGGTAAGAGAAATAAATAGTTAAACATTACTTACTAAAAAATCATTAAACTTTGACAAATTACTTACATTAGTTGATTATACTTTTTATAGTCAACAGCCTGGTATGCCTTGGCCAAATCTATTATTTTTAAAGTATTTGTATACTTATCATCCAAACACTCAGTCACATGCTTAAATGACAAACAACAATCTCACCAGTACTGGCAGCTAGACTTTGCCCCTAAGTTAATAAAAGTATAAACCAACATTGCTCTCATGTGACTCAGGATTGGTCATTCCAGTTCAGTTTTTATCGAGTGCCATCTGCAATTCCTTGTATGCACTTGCCAGGGACATGCAAGGAAAGAATCAGCAACAAACAAATAAAGATCTGTAATAAGAAGCAACATGCTTTGACATGAAATGCACAGCAGGACCACCTGATGCCATGCTGTTTTAAAATACTATTTTCACCATTTGATTACATGAGGGTTGTTTATACACTTATGACAGACCATAAGAAACTAGACCACATACTCAGATTATTTGGCTGTAAACACAAAAGCATGTACAACAGTTTTGTAACGTTCATTAAGAACATTCAGGTTACTCCCAGGTCAATGATAATAACTGACTCATGGCAGCTAAAATCTGATTTAATTCAAATTGCTACAAAAACATTTAAGAATAATAAAACAACATCAGTCATCCACAATAATGACTTAAAAAAAATAAGGGTTTTGCCAAGCCTTACCTATATACAAAACATGGTCTGGTCAAAATATTAAGGGATTTCTTTAAAGGCAAGCATGAGATGGCTGCCACTGGTCTACACTAAGTTCTTTGCTCGCAGATGTCACCTTAATTCATAATAGGTTAACGATCAAATGAAATAAAGTGGCTGTAGTAATCTGGCACATACACAGGTGAATGTCAAGTGTTGAAGGAGAGAGGGAAAAGGTGGGGAATGCTGGCCTGGAGCTGCTCAGTATAAATCAGTGTGTGGTACAGAGTCCAGCCAAACCTTACTTGATTTTGTGTTCGGTGTGTCAAAGCTGTCGTGGAATTATGAAAGCTGTATTCCTACTTACAATCAGCCTGAGCATGCTGCTCAGTGCTATTGCTCAGAAACCACATTACTGCAGTAAGTCCAACATGGGATTGTCTTACTTCTGCTACTTTTAACTTTAATTTTCCAAAAAAGATGCAAGCTGAAGCTTTAGAATTGGGTTTACAATCTCATTTGAGTCTTTTTTTAGGTTTCCTTGTTGTTAGACACCCATAGACGTGACTAAATAAAAATAATCAATTGAAATAAATCCGATTTTAACATGGTCAGCTTATTCGGATATCTGATTTTGATTATGTGAATTGGTCATTTTTTTTATTTTTGTTGTGACTTTTCTTATTTGGTTTGCCATTTTGATTACCTGTATTTTCTGTATTTGAGTTTTTTGGGTTTTTTTGCGGTGGCCCTTCTGGTTCACTGTAGGTATTGTAGGTATGCCAACACACATATATAATAATAATAATAATATATTTATATATTTAATGAACTGTCGCCTTACAGCAAGAACTGTGTTCAATCTTGGGGTGGGGTAACTTGTCCTTCCCATATCTGGGTGGGTTTACTCTGGGGCCTCCAGTTTCCACTCCGAGTCAAAAGGGTTAGGTTAATTGATTATAATCAAATTGGCCCCCAGCCTAAATATATATTATTAGTTTCAATATAACCTTGAATATGTATGTAATCTTGTGTCTGTTGTTGCAGAACAACATAAAATAAACAAAAAAACAAACAAACAAAACCATAGTCGTAAGGACCCACGTCTGAGTGGTTGTACATTCTCTCTGGGTCTGGTTTGACATGCAGAAAATATTAGCTGTGACTTTCTACATTCAAATTGTTTATACCTTTATGATTGCGTTGTGATTCAGAGGGAAGAGCCATTTGCTGGAAACTACACTTCATGTAATCAAGGGTTCAAACTCCAGACTGGGAGTACTGAAAAAAAATGTTTGGTTGGGTTTTGAGAATAAACTTGGAATATTTTAAGCATAAACTATTTATTCTCAAAATCCACCAAAACTTGTTTTTCACTGGCCTTAAAATGTTTTCATACATTTTAAGAAGTTTAAGGTTTAAGGAGTGTCTGTGAAATTCAAATATAAATGAAACTCACCCTTATGTCTCCTGACCTCAGAAAGAGTAACTATTGTGCATTTACATTTTCATATAAGGTATATTATCAGATATTTAGCCAGCTAGCTATGGTTAGAAAAAAAAATCTACATTTTACATATGATATCACCTTAATCACCTTAATTGATCAGTCTCTCAACGCCTTATAGACGTTGCTGGTCACACCACTGCAGTAATGTTTCTATCCGCTGGCTAGGCGGGCAGGCCATTACACCCTCGAACCAAACATGCATGTCTTTGGACTGTGGGAGGAAACCGGAGTATCTGGAGTAAACCCACACAGACAAGGAGAGGACATGCAGACTGCACACAGAAAGGACCCAAGCTGCTCCACCCTGGGATTGAACCCAATGTTACAGCACTGTACTAAATGTTGTGATGGGCCAGTGTCCAATCCAGTGCTGAATGTGAAGTGCAAAAGTATCATACTTCATTTTTGAAATGGTGTCTGGTAAACTATTCTTACAGAATTTTATTCTGCCAAACTTTTTCTAACATTTTCATTTCTTTTTTGTTTTTTTACAGAATCACCACCTTATCTTGAGGGAAAGATTGCAGTGGTAAGTGGGCCTAATAATTAAGGACTGGTGAATTACTTTATGACTTGAGCATGACGTAGCACTGCACTGTACAGTTCTTACATTGTGTTATATCTGTAAAAAGCAAAAACAAACGGAAAACTTTGTCTAATGCAGATATATCCTGAGGGAAAGACAAGGATGTATGAGCAGTTCTTCTATGATGCTTTGGAAGAGAGGATTCGCGTTATAGCCGGTGGAAAGGAAGGCAGTCAAGACTTTCTTATTGATCGCCTTCTGCTTTTCAGAGAGGTAAAGAAGCAATGACCAGGACAGAGAATTACACTGCTCACAAAAATTAGGGGATATTTAAAAATGCGATAATTTAATAAAGCGATTAAAAAATAAGTATTTGATTTCATTCAATTAAACAAGATCAACAGAAAGACAAATGAAAAGTTCAAATAAAAAGTTTGATTACAATTCAGTAGGGTGTATGGTCACCCAAGACTGGCAAAATACACTGACCGTGATGGGGTATGAACAGGATCAGATTGTAAATGTGACATACTGATAATACAGGTATAAATCAAACTTCTAACATACTACTTTCCTACCATACTTCACTAGCATTTGACACACATTTTTTTGTGGCAATGAACAGACTTAAATAAAATCAATTTAACACGTTAGAGAGCCATAACTGATACATCTATTAAAGCCCATAGAAGAATGACATGATGATAACTAGATAAACAAACTTCACTTGAGACTGCAACAACAAGAAGGAAGGTTTCGCAAATTGAGGAAGTAACAGGTGTCGCTACGATCTGCAGATCATTCACCTAGCTTCCATCTGTGGCATATGGGCGGGGCACACAAGCAAATGGTTTTTAACCACATGAAGCCTCAAAAATCATATTAAGTGGCGTGGGATGATTGTCTGACACATCGAGATGTTTTGAATATTTTGTTTCCATAAGCACTATCTGAGCATCCACTTCAGAACTCACCGCTGTGTTCTTTGTATTTTGCAGAAGATCTACTATGAAATCAGTTATAAAAACCAAAGCTGCATTAAGGTTCCCTTCTCTGCTGCCTTCACTCCTGTCTCCATTCCCTTTGATGCCCAGCATAGAGCTCAGTTTGTCCTGGGAAGCCTGTCTGCTCCTGCACAGGGCCTGCTGGTCAACAACTGGGTGGGATCAGTGCCAGATCAGAAAAGTAAATCTTAACATATGTAATCCACACATGCACATCTTTATCTGTCAAGTTAGACACTTTAGCCAGGCTGCCTTTTGCTCAGTTTGTTTCTGGGATTGTTTTCCAGTGAACTACTCCATGATCTTCACAGAGTTTGGCTGCATTCCTGTCACTGCTTTTTATACTGTTGAGGGAGCTGGCCATTTTATCTCAAGGTTAGTGTCCTTAAACATGCTAAAACATGGTTCTAGGCATCGACAACCTGTGCCAGTTGGTTTATCACAGGATGTTTTGTGTGTAAGAGCTAAGCAGTTTAATGATCATGCTTTAAAAAAACAAATCAAAAGAAGCTCTAAAAATACGGAAAATATAAAAAAGATAAATGCAGTGGTCCTGACATGTACATTCCTCTAACTTTGATTACATTTATTCACAATTATTTTTTTTTTTGCTAAAATGTATTTAATTTTTTAATATACAGCAAAGTACGCAGTGCACTTCATTACACCGATATGAGTCAATCTGCGATTCATGATTCAGATTTGCAATAGCATTCAGTGAAGACCTCTGCTTTGTTTCTTTTTACATCTACAATACTTTTATTCTTAATGCAAATGTACAACACAACTCCATTAATCCATATAATGCTTTATACAGTGTGGGTTTTCTGGGGGTCTGGAACGAATTAATTCAATTTACATTATTCCTTATGTGATCATTTTGCTCTGTAGTTTTCATTTTTGATTCTCCATTAACAAATTAATGATGAGAACTGAGGTACCACTGTATCAGATGTACTGGCACTGGTTATGGCCTTCTATTTTCTTAAATTTAAATTCTTGTTATACACGTTGGCTTCCGCAAAGCTTTTGGCCAACAATGCCCACACAATATATGTCATATTCCTTTGAATTGCAAGTTTCTTATCAAATGTCCTTCCAATGCTTCCAATGCTTCTTCCTCTCCCCGACCATACATAACATTGCACAAATTACCTAACAATGCTGATACTTAAACGAGTAAAATCTCTACCACTAGATATGTTATATGTCATATATTGTCATACTGCCCAGCCCGAGTGGCTTAGCATTTCATTTGGAGGAATTAAATGAAGATTTGGACCTGTATTTACAGCAAATATTTGGGGTAAAACACACTTTCATAACTCGTTAGCTACATTATATTTATCGCCCCGGGCTTCAACACTGAACACCAAACATGTCATGGCTGATTGATCACCGTTAATGTAAGTAGAAAAATATGCAACAGTTTTTTTTGTCATCAACGATTCCTGGAAGTTCGTATTGCTTATTGTAAACAGGACGTTATTCGATATGAATGAGAGCAAAACTCTGGCCCCTAATCTAGTGTTATGCATATGTCACAAACATATATATTATCTTATATATTGAAACTTTTCCCAGACGACCACCAACTGTGTCATTTATTAGTTGTGGTTTTGCTGAATGTGTTCTTGTTGCACTAATGAAAAACGTGTTGACAGGTTGATTAAATTAGGACAAATGCACGAACCGGCTTGTGGCGCTGAAGAGCAAGCATGGGAAACACTGGCGAGTAATTTAAACAAGCTGTGACTATCAGGACCAATGTATAATACAAAGCAGTGCAGGCTGTTGTAAAGCACTCATCTGACTAATGAGTTACTGCAGGAAAGTACAAGCATATTAAGTTACCCTGTTTATCAGCATCAATTGCTATTCACGACAGGAACAACTTACAACAATACTACTCTAACCTACTCACACTGGAGCCATTTAGAAAGCTCAATTAACCTACCTTATGTCTTTGGAATGTGGGAATTCACTGGAGTAGCTGGAGAAAAAATCACCTGGATATGAGGAGGACATGCAAACTTTACGCATTTCGAGTCATTATCAAACCATGGATGTCTGGGGCTGTGCAGACACTGTGCACCAATGTGCCTTTAAGAATCCCTTTTAAAAGTTAAGGTAGTTTTGATAGACACATTTTACTGTTAAAGAGTTACTTCTTTTAAGGCTTTATTCTCTTACTGTTCTTCTCTGTTGATTCCTGTTAGTTTTTTCTGTGAGGGAATACTAAGTGGTGTTTTACTGGCCATGTGCATTCTCATTATGCTATAACCTACAGTAGCAAATTTAGAGTGACTATTAAACAGTAATTAATAAAAAAAAAAAAAATCTGATTTTGCCATGGAGTTGCCATTACGGATGCAGTCAAAAACCAAACATACAGTACAGTACAAAATTCTTAGGTCATTAGATTATACCGTACATCATTATTTTTAATCTATTTATTAGAATATAACAGGAAATACAGGACATGTGTATAATGTATAAAATAATGAAAATGGAAAATTACACTTGAGCAGTAATTGCATCTGGTAGATTCATCAGGATGACAAGTTGACCCTACTACAGTCTGAAGAAGCTTGATCTTTCTGAAAGGGTAGCTGCTAGGAAACCACTTTCTTCGTTAGGAGAATAGGGTGAAAAAGAGTGATGGGGTTATTATGGGGTGATAAATCCAATTTCTGATGAACCCATTCAATCTTATGGTGTCCTGAGACTTGTGCACAATAATGTACCTTGCTCTAAGAACTGATTTGTATAAGAAGTGATGAAAGCAACACGTTGCCTATAAACTTTTTTTTTCCTGTAAGAAAGTGATGTAATGAGTGTGTGGAGTTTGCATGTTCTCCTCATGTCTGTGTAAGTTTCCTTTGCATCATCCAGCTACCTCCCACATTCCACAGACATGTGTTAAGTATGTGTACATTCTGTGATGGATTGGCTTGCTCATAAGAATTGGCCCCATCTCGCCCAAAACCCTGATTTAGATCCAGTCGGTATGAGAAAGAATTAAATGAGAATGAATTAGTCTTGTTACATATACTTGGGAAAGGTGATCATTCCAGAATGGCCTCCAGGAAAGCAGGGAAGGGCATGTGATGTTCTTGGTATTGTTCTTAAGCACCCCTAAATCGAGTCAACAATTGTTGTTGTTGTTTTTAGATGGAAGATAAATGGTATCTTATTTGACTGATTATTTGACTGAAGAGTGGCTGCATATTATTCTACATATTAAGATAGTAGTACCCCCTTGCCTTACAAATGGTATGATTGTATTGGGGATTTGTGGCTTAGAATTAGAATTAATTCTAGATATTCCTCCTTTATAAGTGTATGAATTATAGTCCAAACTGATGTTAAAATGTAGGAATTCACATTTTTTTTTAAATGGGAGGTGGGAGGAGCATAGTCTCTAAAGCTTTGATTCTAGACTTGCCCCTGATTATAGTTTTTTTTTTATTGTGTTGGTACAAGTTATAGAATCATTAATTTTGTAATGCAAGTTATTAAATGGATTTGCCTTATCTATAGTCATGCCAACAGCTAATGTTAGTCATGACACCAAACTACCATGAAACATAGTTTACCTTTACCTTCTGGACACTTTTCTGTCAGGTGTTACATTGTTCATCAGTACACCCTTTTCTGAAGAGTAATTCTGGAAAAAGAAATGTTTATTTTAGTTTTTTCACTTACTCTACTTAAGTAGATATTTGGGTGACAAGTTAACATTTATAGAACAATCCCATCTCCTGTTTCAGACAACTTTATACAAAATTTTCTCTTGGTCAATCATGATGAAAAAAGCATGGGTAGACTCCAGTTTATCCAGGGTTCTGTACAATACAATACCATATATCAACACCACTCCTCTTTCTCCCTCTAGCTTCTTTGACATGGTCATTGGAATCGAAGACCCTCAAGTCTTCATTCCTCCATCATTCTGCACATCAGCAAAATTGGTGGGGCGGGACGGTAATGCAGCAGACTTCTTCAGTGCACTTCTCTGAGGATCTTGCAGTACAAACCGTGATTTACCATTTTAAATCATATAATGCAACTTTAATAAATCTGCTCTTAAGTTTTATCCCAGCACTTCTTTCAGCCTAATTTCTACTTACTGCATCTGTGTATAAGCAATTACTATAGACAATAACTTAAAAAAAAATGTTTGCCTATACTAAGAATAAAATTCACTAGTAATGGAAGTCCACTATCTGTTAGAACTCACCTGGATGCTGCAGCAGAAATTCGCTGGCTCCACACTGTGGTGGGCGTTACTCAGACACATAACCGCCTATTTCTAAAGAAAGAGGAACACTCACATTACTGTTAAATCATGTTTACTATTTACTGTTTAACAGGCTTCTTTTTTTGCACAGATGTGCTCCTATGCCTGACTGGGAAGCCAAGTGGTGCAGGTGTGTGCACCCTCTAAATTGTGTGTGTGCCCCAGTATAACAAGCAGTCTAGAAATGCCTGTGTCAAATGAAGACTTTTTATAAATCAATATGAGGAAAACTACACACGGTAATACTAGTGTTATGTAAAATTTTGGCTTATGTGGGACTTAGACCCCCAATAGTCCAGTACAGCTTTTGAAAACATTTTGGAAAATTGTTAAGCATACTACAGTGCTCACAAAAAGTAGAGGGTATTTAAAAATGAAATATTCCATAATGAAATATCCCCTAATTCTGAAAAAATTGTTACACATGCAAACGTTTGTCTACCTTTTAGATTATCAACTACTATTTTTAGTGTTGTTGGATGACTAAATAATTGAATAACTATTATTTGTTTTTGGTTGGTAGTGTTAATTGCAATTTCAATAAAGAAAAACTTAATCTGCAATAAGATGCCGTTATTATTTTAAAATAATTCAATAATCACCCCTTAACATGTTTGCTGCGACATTTCATTACAATGGACGGCTGCTGAGGTGTCACATTCAGAAAACACACAAAAATGGCTGACAATAGATTGGCAAAATTATACCTTTTTTAAATCATGTATCTTGCTGTCAGAGTAATGAGCAAAACCATGTAAAGGAATGTCCCAAATAGTTTAGGATTCGCACAAACTCTGTTCCCTGTACACTAATAGTACTCTATACTGTATTAAGAATGTCAGGAAAGGGATTAGCCCTTTTCAAATTTTTTGTAACAATCGATGATTAACACAATGATGTACCGAAATATAAGAATATAAAGTATATATAAAGTATATATAAAGTATATATAAAATGTTTAGAGATAGGAAATCAATAAAACCTTAGACCAGAGGTGCCTAATGGCCTTACGCCAAACAACTTTTCTAGAGATTTCACTTTCAGAGACAAATTACCAATATTTAAATAAAACGTTGAGAGAGATGAGATGAGAGAGAGGCTAAAGTTTACTTCTGCCTGCACCATCTCAATTTTTTTTTGGTTAACTGTCTTAAGTCAGTCTTTCTGTTATCTTGACATTCCGATAAAATAAACCGTGTTTAATATTACTATAAGTCTTAAGTCTGGAAAACCGCGAAATGAACATTGTGGAGAACCAATAGGTAAGTTTTCTCCCGCACCAAACATGATGCAGCAAAGCGTGTACAGGAACATCACTTGTGTTTACATTTATGCCATTTAGCAGACACTCTTATCCAAAGCGACTTGCAGTTTATACAGTCTTACAATCCAAGCAATTAAGAGCCTTGCTCAGGGACCCAACTGTGCCACGACACATGGACGAGGCTCAGATTCATCCGCTCTCATTCTGAGCGAGTGCTTTAAGCTGTTCCTGTCATTTGCCTGTTAAAATGGCAAGAGTAAAATAAATAAAAACAGCTAACTTACAGTATTATTATTACTCTGCACTATTATGTCTTTCTTTTTTCCGAACAAATCACTGCACACAATCACACACCCATTGTTCAACAGTTTCTCTTCTTTTATTTCCACCAGGAACATGATGAGAAATAATCTCAAAATGAATCTAGTGGAAGTCTTGCAATTAATGATCACGCAGGATCCCCAGTATTTAAAATCTTTTCATAGTCTTTTCAACACCTTCTAGCGTATGGTTAACATGAACATTTTGCACGAGACTGTATATTGTGGATAAATGTAGGTTAAAGTGCAACCGTATTTCCTTAAATTCACATTTAATGTAGAATGCAAAACAATTCATATTGCAAAAATGTTTATTGTCATGTTTATACAGGATAAAGAACACAACTCCTGTATTAAAACACATTGTTTACCCACCAGCAAACAGAAAAAAAAGTTTGGGTTTGAAAATTTGTGCAATATCCAGTGTCAGAAATCTGTACGACTGTCTTTGGGGCTCCCAGATATATAATTCACAGCTTTGAAGCCCAGTTGCAGCACAGCAAAGAGTTTTTGGATATTGGAGTTCCTGAGCTGACACTTGTACAGAATTTCGTAATGGCCCAGTCCGTACAGGAGGAAAACTTTAGGATCACCGTCCTCTGGGAAGACGTGGTGATTGACTGTTCCTCCATCTGCTTAGCAGGAACATGTACATGTACTTCACCAGGATACACACATTCAGGGCCTTGGCTAGTGCAATGATTTGGATGTGGTCGCTCTCTTTGGACATTGGCTCCACCTCCTGGTCAACAGTGCAAAATACTTAGACCGTTCCAGATACAGCAAAAGAGTTCACGTTTTACATCAGGTAACTATTATATTATATGAATATTACATTCAGCTGTGCTAAGAAAATTCTCATCAGGAGCTCAATTATTCATGATATAACACGTAGGAAATGATTGTCCTGCTGGCAGGTGTTTGATCACGTTATTTAACAGTCTACAAGAACACAGATCAAACATTTATACTTCAATAAATAAACACAACATAAACAATGACGAGCCCTTGGATGGTACAGTAGTCTAATACACTAGCCCAACACAGTAAGGATCCAACTGCCTCCTGGCTCGGACAGATGCCACTTCCAGGCACAAATTGCTGTGTCTAAGAGCGATGAGGGCGGTAGCCTTGCTCATAAGCTCATGGTTGGGCTGAAGACTGTTCTAACTTGGTTGATGTGCTTAGGTACTTTATTTGTGCAAGTAACTCGTGATTGTGTGGATGACTTTCTGCTGCTTATTTGTAACTAGCTGCTCATAAACGTATGAGCTTGTCCTATTGGAAACTGTACTCCTTTGTTTGTACCTCTACTACTTGCATACTCTATCTAACCTTAAACTCTGTGTCTCAGTTTCATCTAGCTGGTATCTGTTACCTGTTGTTCATAGAAAAACATCTATCAATGCATTTTTGGCTTCATTATACTATTCTATATATAGTGTTCCCTCGCCACTTCGCGGTTCACCAAATCTATCGCAGATTTTCGCTGTTTCGGCGGTTTTTGCAGAACTCGATCTGCATATGTGTAGTACGTGTGGTATAGTTAACATATGCATATAAATGTATTTGATGAACTTTTACAATCAAAAAAAAAATCACAAAATTTATAACAAATATATTTAAAATATTAATTCTAAAAATAAAGGAATGTTATAAATCATAACATATTACGATTTACAGTAAATAGCGTATTTACTCGGCGGATGAATACTCACCAAAAACGAGAAGTAAGACCAGAGCATCGGCTGCCTGAGTCGCTACTTGCCGGCATGACAAGTTTTTATCTGAGGTTTTGTGTTCGCTGTTTCTGAAAGTTTCATAATAGACTGAATTCATTCAAGCACTACGATGCTACCCAAATGTATAAATACTTCAATAAATATTGGGTCCCTACTTCACGGATTTCCGTTTATCGCGGGTGGTCCTGGAACGTAACCCCGCCATAAACGAGGAAACACTTAAAAGACTTATTAGTATGTTTATACTGTCCAGGCTTCCAGTGCGATGGCATTACGGATGCTTTTCAGATGGTAACGTTGGACACAAGTTTTTTGCGGTAGCTCAGACACATTTACGTATTGTTTGTGTGTGATAAATTTGTTGTTGTAGTATTACTTCTTCTTCATAAACAAGTATTTTTACTAATACTCTTAGGCTAGACTGAAAGGCACTTTTACAACTTAAGCCAAAGTCTGTAAGATGACGGGATTTTCGCTCACATACCTGCAGGCAGAATTCTGGGATGAGAGTCCACCCTCTATGAAGCACTGATGCAAGTCTTTGTCTCGCTGCAGAAAGCCTGAAGTCACCAAAGCAGATAGACCACAAGGTAGTCTGAAACACTCTGCTCATTGAAGGAGCTGAGAAGCACAGCCATGAATGACTGCTTATCGCACATCTCATCAATGTCAATGAACTAGAGGCAGCTGAAAGGAAAGGACACATGTTCTACATGAAACTGGATGTTCTGCATCAGGCTATTGCAGACATTTTCCAGAAGCATCTTCAAAATGACTAACGTTTCAAATAATCTGGGAGATTCTGCTCTGAGAAAATGCAGGATAGTGATAACTATGAGCTTACTGTGTTGTGAAAATCTTTAACAGTGAACTCTGGAAAACCTTGGCTTTAAACCTGCAGGTGAAAACATTTGAAATGTGGTAAAACCTGAGACAGATGTGTATTTAAACTCATACATTTGCATGTAATCTTGCACACTTACAGACAAGTGCTTCTTCCTGGCACTTTTAATGGCCAGTGGTGGCTCGACAGTTAAGGAACTGGGCCAGAAGGTTGTAAATGTAAGTTCCAACACAACCAAGCTGCCACTGTTGGGACCGTAAGCAATGTTTTTAGCTTTATTTGTATACTTTCTAAACTGTATGATGCATTGGTTGAAAGCATGTTCAAATACAAGAAGATTTATTTGCAATGCAGTAACTGATTACCTGATTACCCAGTTCTTTACTATCGTCCAACTACATCTACCAGTATGAGAACCCAAAGGTTGTTTCCATCAGTCTATTTCAAGCAGTTTCCATCTGGTCGTGTCTTACGAATAAAGAAGTCTTTTTTTCTAAAAGATTTCTTTTGCAGATCCTGTTAAATAACATGCAGGTATGTTCCAGTGATCAGGTAACATCAAATATCATATGCAATAACCTTGTCGTAAACACTCCTGAGAAAAAGGACAAAACCGCAATCAAAGGAAGACAAGATCATTTTCACATTCGTTGTTTTCTTTTCTACAGAAGCATTTACTGAAGCCTCATTACTGCTTTGTACGTCATTCCTAGACAGGACTCGGACCAGTTACATTCAGATAACAGAAGAACAAATACAACCCCAAATCTGAAATAACTAGGCTGGATTGGAAAATGCTGATAAAATAAATCAGTGTTCCGTACATTTACTTTGACTTTTATTTCATTGCACACAAATGTTTTGTTTGGTCAATGCCATTATATTTCTTAAGAAGCATCAATTCCTGCATTTCAGGTCTGCAACATAGTACAAAAAAAACAAGATATCAAATAATAATATGTAATAATTCCATACATCATATTAGGCATATCTTCATATCTTATCTGGCGGAAACGAAAGGGATTTGAGATGTTTAGTTATTTGTGTATTGCTTACACACATAATTTATACAAAAATGTATTTCACATGGGCAGCGCGGTGGCTCGGTGGGTAGCACCGCTGCCCTACAGCAAGAAGGTCCCAGGTTCAATCCCAGAGTGGAGCGGTCGGTGTCCATTCTGTGTGGAGTCTGCATGTTCTACCCATACTACGGTTTCTTCCCATAGTCCAAACACATCTATGTTACGTTAACTGGTGTCTCTAAAGTGGCCCTTAGTGTGTGCACCCTACGATGGTTTGGCGCCCCGTCTAGGGTTGGTCCTGCCCTTGTGCCCAGAGTTGCACGGTGGCACCTGCTGGCCCGTGACCCCGTGTGGATAATGAATTCAATATAAAATAAAACTTTAAGTAATTTAAATCACCTAGTTATTTATAATGATGATATTGAGAAAATCGAATCGTGACTTCAGTAGGGCGAATCGAATCGTGAGCAGAGTTTATCGTTACATCGTCCCTCTTAACAACATTGTTTAGTCACTTAGGAACTAAGTATGTTAATTTACTTCCATGTTGCTCGATATAAGAATTCGACTGCTCAACATTTTATGTCAACAAATTACCAGGCTACTCACTTTAAAGCATAAGAGCTGTATGAAAATCCTACATATATATATATCTTGAGTTCTCACAACTATGTCTTACAGTCTGCGTTATGCCCCTGACTAATGAGTGATTCACTCATTAACAACCCCGCATTGCAGGACTGTGCAACTCATAGTGCTTTTATTTAAGCATAAACTGAACACTAGCTCTGGATCACTACAATTTGATTATGCAAAGTCTACTACTTGTATTAAATGTAATAAAATATATAGTAGATATTAATTATTGGGCTATTCTAAAACCTTCTAAAACATTCTGGCTGATTTAAAACACTGAATAATTATAGGCAGCTGTTGTTAGAAGGTTGGCTTTTGTTTACACACTTGTACTAAGCATCCCAATTCACCTCTGCTTATCCTGGTCAGGGTCACAGGACTTGAGTACACTGAACATACTGAACCCAGGCAGAGATTCACACTGGACAAGAAGGTCCAATAGACCACTCACCCTTCACATTGCAGGTCCAGCCAAAGGCTTAGAAGGAAGCATGGCCTTATGGCTTCCATTACTTCAGGGTGTACTCACACTACGTGATCCGTTCTGTGCCGAGTACATTTATTTTTCTGACTAGCGTAATCGCTCCATGCTGTGCTCAAGCCCGCTTGAAGAGGCAGACTCACTAAGTTCATTTGGACTTGGTCACAGTACGCATGTACAGCACAGAATGTATTGTCACAGAACGTATGGGTTGTTCCCATCAGGGGTCGCCACAGCAGATCATACGTCTCCATCTGGCCCTGTCAAAAACATCCTCTTCTGTCATACCAACCACATGTCCTCCTTCACAGCATCCATAAACCTTTTCTTTGGCCTACCTCATCTTGTCCTGCCTGGCAGTTCCATACCCAGCACCCTTCTCCCAGCATAACACTCATTCCTCCTCTACATATGCCCAAACAATCTCGATCTTGCTTCCCCAACTTTGTATCCAAAACATCCAGCCTGTATTGTCCCTCTAATTCCTGATCCTGTTCATCCTAATCATCCCTAAAGAAGATCTCAGCATTTTCAGCTCTGCCACCTCCAGCTACCTATAGTCAAAAATCATAATTAATATGTGGTGTTTGAGAGGACTGTGTCAGCGCCAATTGCGTTGTGCAATCATGTTATTAAAGTAGTATTGTAATGATGTAAACATGCTCAGGCCCAGAACGTTTTACGTGGAGCATGAGCGTAGGCCAGCTGGGGAGACGATACAATCACACTCTAGCATGGCACAAGACAATCTGGCATAGTGTGAATACACCCTCAGACCCAACCCTGCCTGCATTTGACACCTGACCTAGTCGGAAGGCACCACAGAGCCCAGTCTGCAGTGGTGAGCTGGCATATTAGTGCGCTGAACTAGAGCTTGTGAACTGCATATTAACTTTTTCATCTGTGAGCCAAAACCAAATTAAACAATTAACCTGTCAATTTAAATAAACTGTATACAACATAAATGAATGGACACCATTAAATATTTTAGATTATTTACAAAGAAAGTGGTCAGTTTTAAAGCAGGACTACTTAAATTGGTTTATATAATTTTAGGAGCAGATAACAGTATTAGTATGATATAGCCTATTTAAGCTGTTAACTAAATGTTTAAAACGACACTGTGTCAACGCAAACACTTTAAAATGAAATTAAATGCTTCTTTCCAGTCTTTAAATTGTGTTCAGATAGTGTGAATGCGCATGCGCGTTTACACAGGCGAGCAGAAAAGTTACAAACTGGTTGATAACACCTTAACAGAACATGTATGCTAGTTTAAGAGGGGTTTTAAATGTATCCAGCAAGCTGACACTATGTTTACTCTGCTCGATACGAATATAAATCACTGTTTTTAGAAAACCAGTTAATACATTCAGTTCGTTAGCGAACTGTAATGGAGACAGCGATTCAAAACAAATCGCTGGATCGTCTCTAGACGCTCTGAATTAATCTGCACGTGTAAAGTTTCCTGTTTGAAGACCACAGCCTAATCAAGCTTGCTGAAATCTCTTACCATCTAGATTTTTTAGATATTACCTCTTGTTGTTGTTCTTCATTTGCCATGTTGCTTACGTTGCCTTTCTGCCACGTGCCCGTTATCCCACGAGGTTCATTTTCGAGGAAGGTATACCGTAATAAATATCCCCTAATTTTGGTGATTAATGTCCATGACCCTAAAGTGACGTATCAAGAGAGAAAACGTTCAAATTCTCCAGACTATACATTTCTGAGCATCTAGTTTTCCTCTTCGTCATAACTCTGATAAACATGCACTTCATTAGGCCAGACTTTTATAATTACTTGTTCCTCTGATGTCCCTACTTTAGACTCTACTGAGGAGGGAGGAAAAAATAATCTTTATTTTAATCTTTATTTTTCAGCACAATAATCAATCAATACAAGGAAGGAGGAGGAAATTATAAATAAAAAAAATTAAAAAAAAATTCAATTTAAGTGAATCTGGAAAAAAGTTAATGAACAGAAAAAAACCGATGGCTCTCCACCAGAGGGCCAAACAAGCAAAACAAAATGTGTGTGTTTTTTTTTTTATTTCAACCATTGGTGCTGTGGCAGATCCCAGAAATACCCAACAAAAAAAAAAACAATTTTTTTGTTTTTCTTCAAATGTGATCGTCGGCGGATCCGCGAAACAAGCATTAAAAAAAAAAAAAGTCTGGCCGTATCACACAAATCTATAGAGAATAAAACCCTAATACCAGATAATATTTAAATACGTTTATTTTAAGTGTAACATCAATACCACAACCATAAGCTCCCATCAGAAGTCATTATGCAGCCGAATAAGCTTTTTAAAGACTGGAGTGACCGAAATCAGGTGACAGGCATCATCAGGGAGAGGTAGATGGGTGACATAAGGGTTGTTCCACTGGTCCCAATGCAGGTTTGACAGAAATTGGTGTAGAGGACATCGGTTTTCAGTCTATCCCAACTGGCTTGATCATTCCCTCTTTTTGTAGTGCTCAAGGTTGGCCAAGACCCATCCAGATGGAGCCAAGATGGTCAGTGAAAACAGTCCAAGACCAATCACGGTTTCCTGCACAAATAATATACACAGGCAGTTTTACTCACTTATTTTTAATCTTATTTGACATAAATCAGTGCTTAAATGCAGAGAAAACATTTGTTCAGTATTTAAGAAGTTTATTATTTTTTTTATTAATTTGTATCGGTCTGATTTATCTTGAGGCACAAATGCATATCCTAAAAATAGATTTCTAATAAATTCATTCATTAGTTCAACAAGTTAGTGTGGGCAAGGTCCAGGTGCCTCCACAGTTTTAGTACTGATTTTTCAGGGTGCAGAAATGACAGTATTCAAAGAATACTGTGCTATGGTAAAGGTGTGCTTATTGTTTAGCTACAGCCGATTCGAGTCTACATACAAATCTCCAGTAAATGCAGTTTTCCAGTCCCTGCAAAGAAAGACTTCACTAGCCCCTACAATAGCCTGCTTACAGCACAGGTAATCCTGGCTTCAAATCTAACTAACCAGCATCCACACGTAAAGACATGAGCCTGACAAATATTGTTCCAAGAGCTTACAATCCTTTGCGCAATCACCCAAGTCCAGATTCTGTAAGCCATCAAAAATCACACAGCAACCAACAGCTCAGTGAATTTAAGCCTAAATTCTTAACGTTATAATGCTTAAACGCCCCCTTGTGGACAAAGCAAATAGCGTCAGTATAAATTGTTTTAACGCATAATAAATTTTATCCCTTATTTTTTAACGTTAAAATTAACTTCTTAAACTTATCCGCACCTATTGAATTTAATTAGCCAAACTGACAATTCAACTATCAATACGTGCGAAAGTATAGCACTTACAAAAACTTAATTGAGCAAGACCTTATCCCAAGACATGCAACTGGTCAAAATGTAAGTGGGAGACTTGCTTTAGTGAATACTAAAGTGCTAATAGCTTTTCTTTTTTTAATGACAGTGATGCACTCAATGTATAATACTTCGAAAAGATGGATAGTTTAGACACATTGTCATACGCCAAACCTGAAATGTGTTTCTTTGAGTGTTTTTGCTTTTGTGTGTTTTATTTCTACTTTTTCCTGGTCATGGCCCTTGTCCCTTTTCACCGATCCTTGAAGAACAAGCATGAAAGCCCTGGGCTGGACACCAGTGCTTTGCCCCTACCCCAAAATGAGCATGTTGCCCTATCAGTTTCAGTTCAAACAGGGCAAGTGATCTCCATAATATGATGCACCACCTGCACCAACTATTGCAAGATATAAACCCAGGACCCAAGGAACCATAATTTCATGCAGATGACTGATCTGCTTGGACCAAAAACAGTTCAGGGATAACTACAGTTACTACTGATTTTCTAATTAAAAATTTCACTGTTTTAACATTAATCAAACAAATGCTGTACATTTTAAAATCCCAGTGCATATAAGCATATAAAGCACTAGTTATCTAAACGGTATTAACTTCAACTGAGCAATTGAAGAACGTAAAGGCAGCTTACTGAAGTGATATATATATATATATATTTAAATGGCATAAATGCTGATCAATTGCAATATCGATATACAACACCCACTGATCATCACTAACCGTAATACTGACACCCTTTAGAATAAAAGGAAATTACTTCTGGAGCGCGAATCCTCTTCCGTTTCCATTTCATCTAAAAAAATATATTCCATTTTTTTCCCAATATCTTCAATTTTCTTTACTCTCCTCTTTACTTAGTTAAAATACACCGAAACTGAAATGCTATAACTTCTGTTTATTTGACCGGGAACAATCATGATATACAGCCAAAGTAGCTTTTTGTTTTATATCCCCGGGAAAAATACATTTAAAACGATTTAAATAACGATAAACTACTAATCCCGATACTATCCGCATCCTTACGTATCTTTTGCGTGACCTTCCAATACAGCCTCCTAGCTTGGCTAGGCTAACGCTTAAAACAGTGCCTGCGCTACCCAATTTTGGATTTATTGTTGTACTGTTACTGGATTTAAAACATCTCATAGTAAGACAAAAATACGTATTTTATTCATAAAGTGAATGTGAAGTTTATTTTGCCGCTTATTCTTTAAATTAGCGTTAGCTAGCTACACGCACCGGCTGCGTCCCAAACCACACACCGACTCACTACATAACAAGTAAAACTACAACTCT